>CAUJNA010000251.1:0-50000 GCA_963377175.1 Effrenium voratum
AATAGCCGTCGCTCATCATCGTCATCATCACGGTCATCATCATCGATGATAACCATCATCGTGCATCCTCTGCATCACCAACAGTCATGATGATAATGATGACTACGCACCCTCTGCATCTCCAATCGGGTCTAACGGGACTTTTGAATCGTATATGAAAAACATAAAGAGCCGTCGCTCATCATCGTCATCATCACGGTCATCATCATCGATGATAACCATCACCGTGCATCCTCTGCATCACCAACAGTCAGGATGATAATGATGACTACGCATCCTCTGCATCTCCAATCAGGTCACAACGATTATAATGTGATGATGATGACCATGTCATCATCACCATGATGGTGGTCATTATCGTCATCATCATCATCATCGTCATCATCATCGTCGTCATCATCGTCATCATCATCGTCATCACTACGCATCCTCTGCATCTCCAACCGGGTCTAACAGCACGCTTGAAACGTATATGACACAGATCTGATCAGATAGGAGAAAGATAAGGATGACAACGATAATAGTAGCTCGGAAAATAACTATCATCGTAGCATCCTCTGCATCACCAATGCTTTCTAACCCACACTTGAAAGGTGTAGAAAGACACATCTTTGAGGTGCAAAGGATGCTACGATGACGGTATTGCTTACGCTGATAATGTTGAATCTTCGGATATGCTCATTTACCAACCCACCTTGGACTTGTGCTGTAACCACCCTTCCCGTGCGCCTCCCCCTTTCAGGAGAAGGGGTCGGCGGATTTGTGGACGCCTCCGAGCCTCCTTTACTCGAGAAACACACTTGTTGGAGTTCAGGAGCATTTTTTCAGGCGCGAAAAATGTGGCTTTGAAACACTGCGACCCGATCTTACCACCCGCGGTTACCACCCATTTGCGCGGGCGACCCTGAACTTTAAGGGCCCTTCCCCCCTTTCAAAGTGGGCGCCGCTACGCCCTAGTAGGCTCAGCATGCAGTAGTCTGGGCTCCTAAGTACTTCCGACGTTCAGTTTGTCTACCCTCAATTCCTCGAGAACCAGTCCCTGGCCACGTACCCCCCCCCCCCAATGGTATGGTCCCCCCACTCCCCCGCATCATCTGCATCTTGGGGATGATGCTGGCAATGCTGGGGATGCTGTCCAGTACCGTGTGAGCCCTGCAGCTTCGGTCCCAGACTCCCTTTCACCCCGACATCCTACCCTAAACCAAACCACCCTGCAACCCCTCCTTAACCCCAACCCTAACCCTAAATCAACCCAAACCCCAAACCCACCCGAAACCCACCGCAAACCAACCCTGAACCAACCCTAAACCAACCCACCAAGCCTAAACCGACTCCGAATCACCCCAACCACCCAACCACCCCACCACCCCACCGGGGGGGGGTGGGCGGGTTGGGGGGGGGGAGGGGGGGGTTCACGGCCTGGAACATATATATATATATATATATATGTATATATGAGCTTGTGTGTGTGGTGGGTGGGTGTGTTTCTTTTCGTGTGTGTAGCGTGTTTTTTTTGGAGGGAACACATTGTGTTTCAGTTGGGTTGTGTCAAAGCGGAACCCGGGATGTATCAATGAGGGGCGGGGTTTGCTTGGGGAGGGGTACCCACTCATGTTTTCCTTGTTTTTGAAGGGGACCCGCTCGTCTGGGGTTATTATTAAAAAACGCCGGGGTTGTTAATAACAGATAACCCACTTTTGGGGGTTGCTGTTTTAGCGAGCGCTGGAAGCAAGCCGGACATGACTTTGGCCTCCATGATTATTTGGTCAGCTTCCCCCTTTTGGTGCCACCAATCCGAACCACAAATGAGAGGCTAGGTCCCCCAGTAGTGCCCTTTTACCCTTTTTGGGGGAGGGTTCCCCTACTAAAATAGACTACAGAAAAAGGGTACCCTTATTCTAACCTCTCTACTGGAGAACCTAGGAGGGAAGCTGAATCAGAGGACTTTTACAGGAACCGTGATCGCTCATTTTTGGGACATCTTTGCTTCGTTTTTGCTGTGGAGGTTCCTGTGCGTGGGTGGCGTGTGTTTGTTTCTATTGCGAACTCACCTTGAGATAAGCCACTAACAGCCAGCCACCCAGCCAGCCAGCTACCTAGCAACAAACCAGGTGTCCCACTACACACTACAGATCAGGAGTAGGCACCCCAGAAAGATGAAAACCAGTTGAAGGATGAAGCGCAGGTTTCGAACCCACCCTGCTGCGGTACCAACAAAAGTGAGCTGGATTCCCTTCGATCCTCACTAAATGTCGCTATGCTTCACCAAATGTGTTTCTATCGTTTTTAGCAAACAGGCTGAGACTTAGCGCTTTTCAAACCTGCGCAGATGAGCGAACCCCAGTAAAAATCGATTCAGCCACGAGGTTATGTCTCCGTTTGATCAGCCGACCGCTGATCGATTTGCCTCGGCCAGGAGGCGAGCAGGAGCTTTGAAAGTGTTGAGGCTCCGGTCGTGCCGGAGGCACGAAATGGGATCGCCATGGAACTTGGTGGTTAGCCATTTGGTTCCAGAAAGGTGTTTAGGAGTTGTAGTTGGTTTAGTGGTCGGGTTTCCATTTAGCCCACAAGTTAAACTTTGAAGAGCGGATCAGAAAGCGGACAGCCCAAGTATTTTTTTGCGGGGGCTCATGTGATTGCTCGATGGATTGGGCGTCGATCGAACCATTGTCATTCACGAAAAAACAGTGAACCAACTTTTTGTTTATGGTTACCAGTACCTGGCAGGATCCTTCATGGCAAGGTATAGCTGTTTGGGCTTTTTCAACGGCCTGAACGAAGCCGTTGCCATGAGAAATCGGATTGGTTTGGATGCACGTCTCGCTCTCAGTTCCGCTTCCGGACCTTCAAATCACTTGAGTCACTGCAAGATGTTTCCGCTTCCGGGTCCGAATGGCGTGTCAACATGCCCCGCCCCCAAAAAAGAACAAGAAGAAGAGAAAAAACAACAGGGAGGTCAGACAAACAATCTTTGAGAGCCGTTGGGGGGCTCGAGGCTCTTGGTTTTGTCATTCTTGAAGTTGTTGGCTTCGCAAAATTCGACCGGGCAGGAACCATTGGAGGAAATGTTCGGCTGGTTGATGTGCTGCTTCGCTGCACTGAGCCGAGGTCTTGCCCCCGGGATTCGAGCAGGGCCAATTCCAAATGGGAGCTCCTCATAGATGGATTTCGGATCCCTTGGTTCCCAATCATTCCCTTTACCTAGTAACCAAAGGAACCACCTTGTAACAAGCAAAAGGCGAATGGCTGGTCGCCGACTATCATCGGCAAACTGGGATTTCCCGGACACGAAAGGAAGCCACCTGTGAGGTTTTCCCGTTTGACTTCTGCGCGGTTCGCCTGAACCTGGCTGCGTTTTGGGCAGCTAATTTTTTGAAGGCGAAGAGGCTTCCCCACGGTTCACGGACTCAAAGAAGCGGAGGCTTCCCCACGCGGCGCGTTTTTTCTTGCATCAACTTCAAAGATATGTGTGGCTTGCCCTCTTTTCAGGAATTGGGCCCCCAAAATGGCGCATTTCGCTCCTTTTGGTTTCCATCCATTTTGGAAACAGGAAGGAAAACCGAGCCTCAGAACAGGACGAGCCGCTTATGTCGAAAAAGTCTGCTTGGATCTTGGCTCATTTGCTAGTGGCTCGGTGCCTTTTTCCAGACTTACCCTTTTTTGTGGTTTTGAAAGAAGACCAGAAGGAAAACCCACATCTTTCCTTTTTTGGGAGTGGGGGTCCCTTTAAACCGCTTGCACCCCCACCTGGACTCGGCATCCATAGCGTCCTTCCGGGTCCACCACTTTTTGGGCGCCATCGCGAAACGCCGAGGCTATGGCGAGCCCAGCAGCGGCAACCGCTTGCAGGCGAAGGGCTTCAGTTGGTTTCAAGAATGCGAGCGGCTTCGCTTGCAGGTGATGTGTCTGAAGAATGCTGATGAAAGCGGTTGCTGCTTTTTTCGTTTTTTTGTTTTTTCATTTTCACTTTACCACCAGAAACCAGCAACCGCGACTGACAAGAAAAGGCGGCAGCTTGGCTATCTAGGTGGGGCCCTTTGTTTTCCGCTCCGAGAATGTTGGCAGCGACGTTGGTTGCGATTCCTATTGGTCAATTTGGTCATTGTACCTTTGCACAATCATCGTTACATGTTGTTTGGATTTGTTTTTTTGCCGCAAGATCATTTTGACGGAAAAGACAATGTATTTGTCTTCTTCTTTTGGGCCAGTCCAGTCAGGAAGTAAGGTTCCAAAGCAGAACTCGAACTCCGAGCGACATGTTCTCTGCTTCCCTTTTGGTTGGCTGGCCCAGAGGAATCCATCAGCCAAACCACGGCAAAACGCCGGGAAGAAAACAGACCTTGGAGGGGGAGGGAGCCCAAATAAGCCCTTATTAAGCCCTTAAATCAGGGCCTTATTTAGGGCTTTGGGCTCCCTCCCCCTCCCCTCCCTCCCCCCCAGCCCCCATGATTAAAGACCTTTTTTGGGGATGGGAAGAGAAGCTGCCCGAGCGTCAGTTCCATGTTTTTGATATACACTCAGTTCCATGCCATTTCTCCTTCCCTGTCGATTTGTTGCACCGATCGCAAGAGCGGTGGCAGACTTTGGCTCCCTCAACAGTATAGACTTTGGCCGGTTCGGAGGGAAGGTTCCTGGGCGGTGTTTCCTTTAAACCGCCAGGGCCAAAGTGGTGCTTTTGACCAAGCACATTCGGCGCGGTACCAACTCATTTTCGAATTATTGGGGCCGGATGTTGCACTGTCGCAATGCTTCCCAAGGGGGCCTGCAAGTAGTTTGGTTTCGTATCATGCCCAATGCTCGAAAGCGGTGCGGCAGAAGGTGGCGTCACCGGGTTGGGAAGACACTTTTTCCATAGGCTATGGCTTGAAGCTGGGGTTTCAATTGTCCCTTTGGTGTGCGGCTTCACGTCGAGCAATACCGAACGCCGGTTTGGGCCAAGTTGGGGTGGGCAAAGTTTAAAGCTTCAAGCGCGTAAACCAGTTTGTGACGGAACCCGCATGTTCCTTGTCTTTATTTGTTTTTGGGGGTGGGTATTTTTCTTTGAGTGCTTTGTTTTAGGAATCGGACCCCCAACAAATGGCAACGGCTTCCTTTTGGTTCTCTTTACAACCACGGCGTGGTTTCCCTTTTGCTTTTTTGGGGGGGTCTCGGATTTATTTTTTCTTGTTTTTCAAGTGAAAACAAAGGGAACACCATGTTTTTTTTGAGGGCTCCCTAAAAGAAAGTCACACCCAGATTTTAGGTACCTGGATCGCCAGTTGCTGTTTTTTTTCATTCACTTTACCCCAAACACCAGCAACAGTGACTGAAAAAAGCAGCAATTTGGCAATCTAGGTGGTTCACCCTCCTGAAACAAAACCGGCTCGCTTGCTGCGACGGAGGTGGCTCGTTTGGCGAAGGCTTCGGCCGGCACGCCAGTTGCAGGCGCGGCGGGGGTCGTTTTGTTGAGGGGAAGCGCCTGTTAAGTGGAAACCAAAAGAGCATCTCATTCACAGCCAGGTTCCTTGGACCCTAGGCCGTTGATTCTTTTGGAGCTGTTCCGGTGTTCCTTTTGGTTTCCCTTCAAACCCACCAAGAAGGGAGACCAGCTCCAAGAAAAGGAACACCCACTTGAGTCAAGTCTTGGGCTGATTCATAACAGGGGCCCCTCGAAAACAAGGGAGGAGAGGACCTTTAGACTTTCTCGGGCCCTTCCTTCTTGAACAACCTCAGCTTTTGCGGCATGGCCAGCCCGGTGTGGTCCCGGCGTTGGGATGCCGCATGCATTCGGGCGTTTTTTTTCCCGAAAGCATGGCGAAGGGTTCTTCCGTGCGGAGCTCTTGGTCAACTTGCGCAGAGTAGCTTGCGCAGAGTCACCAGCATGGAGATATCAGGAGCTCTTGGTCAACTTGCGCAGAGTAGCTTGCACAGAGTCACCAGCATGGAGATACCAGCATGGAGATACTCGCGCAGAGTTACTAGCGCAGAGTAGCTTGCACAGAGTTACCAGCATGGAGATACTTGCACAGAGTCACCAGCATGGAGATACTTGCGCAGAGTCACCAGCATGGAGATACTTGCGCAGAGGCACAAGCATGGAGTCACCAGCATAGAGTTACTTGCGCAGAGCCAAGTGCAAAGAGCCAAGCGCATAGAGCCAAGTGCTCAGAGCGAAGTGCAAAGAGCGAGGTGCACGGAGCCAAGTGCACAGAGCTAAGTGCACAGAGCCAAGTGCAAAGAGCCAGCTGCATAGAGCCAAGTGCATAGAGCTAGGTGCATAGAGCTAAGCTAAGCTAGGTGTAGAGGCTCGGCGTTAGCAGCTGTGTAAGCTAGGTTTAGTAAGTTAGGTTAAGTACTTAACGCGCGGGAAAGCAAGAGAAAGAGCTCGGTATCAAGAATCTCTTTTAAGGCGGGGGGTGGGGATGTTGCCGACGATCGGGAATGCGACCCTCTGCGGAGATCGGCGTGGTCGAGGTGCAAAAACTCGGGTTTTTTTTGTGTTTTTTGACATTCCCGCGCGACCCTCTGCGGGGATCGGCGTGGTCGAGGTGCAAAAACTCGAGTTGTTTTTGCGATTTTTAACATGCACGCGCGACCCTCTGCGGGGATCGGCGTGGTCGAGGTGCAAAAACTCGAGTTTTTTTTGCGATGTTTGATATTCCCGCGCGACCCTCTGCGGGGATCGGCGTGGTCGAGGTGCAAAAACTCGAGGGAGTTTTTTGCGTTTTTGTCGGTGCCCGCGCGACCCTCTGCGGGGATCGGCGTGGTCGAGGTGCAAAAACTCGAGGGTTGTTTTTTGCGTTTTTGTCGGTGCCCGCGCGACCCTCTGCGGAGATCGGCGTGGTCGAGGTGCAAAAACTTGAGGATTATTTTTTGCGTTTTTGACATTCCCGGATGAACCCTCTGCGGGGATCGTGCGTGTCGAAGCGCTCTCGCTGTGGCGCCGTGCGAATTCTTCTTGGTCTCGGCGAACCCTCTGCGGAGATCGTGCGTGTCGAAGCGCTCTCGCTGTGGCGCCGTGCGATTTTGTTGCTCGCGAAATGGCCTGTGGAAGTTGTCTGGTGGTTTGCGCGCCTGCTTTCGCAATCCCGCGGTCGCGGGTTCGATTCCCCCCTGGTCCGCGGCAGCTCCGGCTTGAAAATCGCAGCTTTTTAAGTACAAACGTAGTACGCGGAGCGTGCTCCTGCAGCTCCGGCTGGAAAATCGCAACTTTTAAGTACAGACGTAGTATGCGGAGCGTGCTCACGCTCCGCAGCTCCGGCTGGAAAATCGCAACTTTTAAGTACAAACATAGTACGCGGAGCACACTCCCGCAGCTCCGGCTGGAAAATCGCAACTTTTAAGTACAAAAAAGTAGTACGCGAAGTACATTCCCACGGCTCCGGCAGCACTTGCGCAGAGCAACTTGCGCAGAGCAACTTGCGCAGAGTCACTTGCGCAGAGCAACTTGCGAAGAGCAACTCGGCACAGAGCACTTGCACAAAGCACTTGCGCAGAGCAACTTGCACAGACCAACTTGCACAGAGCACATGCGCAACTGGCGCAGAGCACTTGCGTAGAGCAACTTGCTCAGAGCACTTGCGCAGAGCAACTTGCACAGAGCACTTGCGGGCAGCAGCTTGCAGAGAGCAACTTGCGCGCAGCAGCCTGGAACAATGTAGCTTGCGCAGACCACTTTCGTGAGAAATCGCGCGGCGCAGTTCGTGCAAAGCACATTGCGCCGAGCAGACACATGCAGAGCCAACTTGCACAGAGCCAGTTGCGCAGAGCCACTCGCGAAAAGTAGCTTGCGTAGAGCCAACTTTCACAGAGCCAAGCTGCGCAGAGCCATGTTGCACAGAGCTAAGTTGCGCGAGCGTGCTTTGCAGAAAACTGTGGCCGTCGTGTAAGCTTTGCTATTGATTACTTTTCCTTTTGCTTGTAATTCGTTTCGAGCTTTTCGAGCTTTACGAGCTTTACTATTCTTGTTTTAACGGATGTAAATATGTGGGATCGAGCGCTGCCATGTTTCCTCTGGTAGGACGATGAGATGGAGCTCTCATGTGACCATACACATTGAGCATCGCCGCGCGCAGACACGCTCGCCGCAGCGATGTAAAAAGGTGTCTCCGCGGCTGGATGAGCACCTGGGGAAAAATGCTTTCGGGCCAATCGTCCTCTAGTTTGTTCTTTGAAGCCGGAACCCCCCGGTTTTACTGTTTGGTTCCCTTAACACCAAGCCAAAGGGAGGCTTCCCCAAAAAATAGACACCCCCAAAAAATAGACACCCCCAAAAAATAGACACCCCCAAAGAATAGACCCCCTGCAAAAATAGACCCCCTGCAAAAATAGACCCCCTGCAAAAATAGACACCCCCCAAAGATCGACACCCGTCTGGAGGCCTCTTCTGGAAGAAGCGCTTCATCGAGTTGAAAGACTCGCAGCTCATTTGTTGGGCCATGGAGCCGTCAGCCCGTTCGGGGCCCCAGGCCCCAAAGACCAAGTCCGCGTGCACCTGGGGCAAGCCGCAGGGTTTCGTCGCAGGTGTTCGGCATTTCCATGTGCCGGGGCTTCATTTGAACCCCTACTGTTGAGCCAAACCCGTTGGCTTTTGGGGTTGTAAACATCGCCTTCTGGTGGCGTTTTTTGTTTTTCAAGTGAGTGTCCGTTTTGAGTGATGTTGGGGGAAGTATGAGGAACCTTGTTCATTGTCCGGCGCTGTTTCTTCACCCATTTCCTGGTGCAAAGAATGTGTTGGTGTCCACTTGACGGCTCGGTTACAGTATTTGCCGGGTCACCAAAACTTCAGTGTTGTTGGATCATGCTTTTGGTTAGTCAGTTTTTGTTGGTTCGTTCATGTTTAGCGGGCTGCCGAAAACAAGGAGTTTTGTGCAAGCCCATACCAAAAGTTGTAAAGATGATGCTTCCGAACAGGTCGGAACATGTTTTGAGAAAGCCGGAGGTCCTGGAGTTCTGCCTGATTCTATCGGGGTGGCTATTGCGCACCAGTTCAAGCATCCTTTTTTCGAAAGCTGTCCCCCAATTTAGTTTGTGGTTTTCTCCTGGAAAGAAGGATTCCTGGAATGACTGGGTTTTCGAGTTGCCCCAAGAAAAACGCGCGCCAAAGCGGACGTCGCCCCTTGCCTTTTACCCGGAGCGCCGCTGCTGCTGGTCGAGGTCAAAGACAGTCGCCCGCGGCCCTGTTGGTCCTTTCTCAGCTGGAGGAGGTCGCGGTGGAAGGAGCGGCAAGGGCTTGGGTGGGGTTGGGACCTTGTTGTGTTGGGAATTCCTAGGTTTTTGTTTGTTTGTTTGTTTGTTTGTTTGTTTGTGTGTGTGTGTGTTGGTTTTGGGGGGTTCGCCCCCAAACTCTCTGGGATGTTCGGTGCTTGGGATCCGCCTTCTGTTGGCGGTTCCCTGCCATCTCCTTAGGTTTTTGGTTGTGTTTACTTGTGTTTGTTGGTTTAGTTGTTGGGTTTCCGAATTTCACTCACAATTTGTTTCTCTCACTTTCCGAACTTTGCTTGCACTCTTCACCGCCCGGTGTCGTCTTTTCCCCTTTTTTTTTTCTCTCCGTTCTTCGCGTAGGAAAGACGCTGACGCTGCACATGCGGAACCAGCGGGTCACCCTGCAGGCGCGGGCGGAGACGGAGGCCTCGGCGCGGACCTGGGCCTCGGCGGTGAAGAGCCACGCGGCGCGGGCCATCAGCAAGAGCCTGCCGCCCGGCTGGGACGTGGAGGCCGGGGCCGGGGGGCGAAGGGAGGGGGGGGGTGGGGGGGGGTGGTGGTTGGACGGGGGGGGGGGGAAGGGGAGGGAGGGGGGGGGGTTTTGGCAGAAGCCGGCAGTTTGGCGGTTTGGCGGGGGGGGGCTGGAAGGAGGAGGGGGGTTGGAGGGGGGGAGGGGGAGAAAGGGGGGGGGGTTGGGAAGCGGTTGGAAGAGGGGGTGTGAGCTGGGGCGCAAGAGGGGGTTGGAAGCGGGGAGGGGGGATCATAGCCTAGTAATATATAGATATAACATATAGATATGTATATAGATATGGAAGGCAGCGGTCGGTTCACAGTAATCGTAAGATTCAGCTTGGGTGTGATGTAAATACGCCGTGCAATGCCAGCTCATCGAATATGCGTCTTTACGACAACAATGCCTATATGCCGCGCGAATACGCCCTCCTACGGATGCGCCCACGATACCCTCAAAATTGATGGGTGCTGACAATTGATTGGAAGCAGCCAGATAGCGCATTGCATGTTCAACCAGTCCCGCCTAAGAGTGCCTCAACGGAACCACTGGAATGCACCTGATTTTGCTCCCTGGGCATCTTCAAAGGTGCCCAGAAGCGCGGCGAGTCATGAGTCGCGGTGCCTCATGCGGTTCCCGATTCTCGAGATTTACCCGAACAAAAAACATAGCTCAGCTTCCTCCGGGGCCTCCATGTTCTTTTTGGATTTCTGAACATGGATCGATCGTTTCAAGAGGCACCACCAGTAAATGGATCAACTCTTGGAGGGCAGTCCAGTGACCATTGTTGGAGCTCTACCTTTCTTCCACCCTTCCCCCGGCTTTTTCTCCAAAACCCGGGTTCTCCGGCGAGGTTCTTAGAACCACTCCACCCCACCTAGCATATGAACCCTAAGGGAAATAACCCACCAACCCGGTGCAGGATTTTCTCCCAAAGTCTCAGAAAAAAAGGGTACGCTTATTCTGACCTCTCTACTGGAGGACCTAGGGGACGAACCGCTTAGTTAGCTTTGCCAAGTCGGAAGCGCTCGCTTTGCCAGAGCCAGGCGATGCTGAGCAGCGGAGTCGGCGGTTCTGCTGCAAAGCTGGCGGCGATCTTACCGGCAATGCGAAGCGGGCGGTTCCCCGTGTTTTTTTCCTCTTCCTTGTTCTTCTTCTTTTTCTTTCTTCTCCTGAACGAGCGATTTTATTCAAGTGGAGCATTTTTTTGTTAAAAACAAAGAACTATTCTTTATGCAGGGTTTTTGGGGAATGACCCTGTCAAAGCAGGGGTTGCCTTTCAACAATCTCCCAAGCTGTTTGACAACAATTTGGCATCAGTCGCACATGCCTGAGGTCAACAAAGAACTGCTTCCACCTGATTGCAAGCCCGCGTTCCAGAAGCCGCTTGGCACTCGAATGTTTTTCTCCGGCAGATCTCGGCTCGGTTCTGCCTCGACTGTTTGACCAGACAGCCCTGCATTAGTGATGTGGCGGGGTTTATTTGCATTGCGGCCGAAGGGGTTTTGCCACAACTGAAGGGTTCCCAGGTCGATTTGGTCTCGTGCCGTTTGTTGTCTGCCTAAGTTCTCGAGGGAGTACCACGACTCATGAAGGTTTCCGAGAATTTGAGTTTATACTGGCTCCAGGGGAATCCATCGGAGTAAAACCTAGTGGCAAGGATCCCTGGGCAAGCCTACAGTGGCTTGCACGCCCATCGGAAGCACTGGGGGTTTACATGATCTGGCCCGGAACGAGACTTTTTCGGCCCGACTGGGCCATCTAAAAAACCAAGGTCTACAGTTAGTTAGGAAAAAGCTGCAGGGGGTATTGCAGCGTGACTGTCATCCATTCCGTTATGAAGCTTCATGAGGTAAACCTCCCAAGTGGACATGAATCCCCAAGTGAGAGGGTCCCGAATGCAAATTCACACTCATTTGGGACTTGCCCAGTTGTTTGGTTCATGTTTGCATTGTGCGCTCCAACTGACAGAGAAATACACCAATCCTGGGACAGACCAAAACCACCAATGAGAGGTCCGCTTATTTGAGTGCGACCCCCAACCAAATGGCCGCAGTTTCCTTTTTTGGTTCCCCTTCAAACACCATCTAAACCGGCAATAGCGTAAGCAAGCAGGTTGCAACATGAATCATATTGGATTGTTCTGCCACGGATGTCGCAGTCCCCTGTATGTGCGTCAGGGGATGACTGAACCAAAATGGGTTGGCAGTTGATCTCGCGGTCCACTTTCGCACCTTTTTTTTCCCCTGTTCGTGGTTGTCAAGGCACGTGTTTTTTTTCTTCTTCTTCTTCTTCTTCTTTTTAAACATATATATATATATATATTTCGGGGAGGTTACCATTTCTTCGCCAGGCTTCTGGATCACTGCTTCGTGTGTAAGGGCACGAAGGATCGCGCGGCCCTCAGGGCCGTCGGTGGGCATCACCGCCCATGGGATGGAACGTCGGATGAATCCGGAGCCTGGTCAGAAGCCTCCCCTAGACTTCCATTTGCTTAAGTGTTTTTTTTGTTTCCCGTTTCCCCCTATTGATTTTGAAGGGACACGACTTCACTACTGAACAGATTTTCATTCTTTCCAGGGGACTTAAGCAGATGGATGTCGATAATTTCCAGAACGAGCAGTGGGCGTGCATTTGTTTTTGTGGTGCGCTCCCCCCCCTCCTTCCTTTTTGGTGGTTTTGGCAGGGAAGCCAAAAAAGGAAATCCGTTGCGCGTAGGTGTCCTTTTTGGTTGTCTTGCTCGAAAAATAGATGGCGCTGGTTTACCTGTTTAAAAATCTACCAGGGCCATCTATTTTTTTTCAAGGACACTATGCCGTTGCGCCCTTTTGGGTCCCCGGATTCCGGGCAAAAGCCTAGGCCGCGGCAACACTGTGCCGTTGAGATTGGAGATGGTGGATGCCGTCCGGGTGCAGAACGGCGCCGCGTGGATGGAGTACAGCAAGGCGCGTGCGGAAGGTCAGGGAGACGAGTCAGCGGGGAAAAGTGGGTTGGAACACATAGGTGTTGATCAAGATTCCACTTAGAGGGCCCCCACTTTTTTACCATGGACGTTAATTTCTCCCCCCCATGAGTTGGACATATCATCTTTTTTGTGCCTTCCCCAATGGTCATCCCATGTACAGGACCATGGCCCCCTAAGACCCACCACTAGGTGCCCTTGTTAGGTTAGTTTGACTGGAAATAGATGGGTTCTACTGGTTTAGATCGGGGGAGCACCCATGGCAGTTGCGCACCTTTCAGCAGCGGGCCAACACCCGCTATTTCAGCACCCATGCTTGAAACATCCATCTTTTGGTTCCTTTTCGTCAGGGGCCCGCCTGGTTGAAAGATTTTGCCAAGGGTTTGCCAACGGCGCGAAGAAATTGGTGCTCAACATGGTTGTTGTTGGGAAACATTTATTGCATTTTTGCTTATTGTGGTTTAGTGGTTGAAATCCAACCACTGAACTGCTAAAATTTGAATTTTTGCTCCCCTTCCAACGTCAACCAAGTCAAGGAACCCGGCTATGAGGGGAGTTTGAGGGACATGACTCGACGATCCAATTGTGAGGCAATGACAGCCTGCTTTGGTAGTCCAGCGACAGTTTGAGGGCATGGGGGCCCGCTTAAATATGCCCCGCCATGATCCCAAGTCGCTTTGAAAGGCGCTCTCTCTCTCTCTCTCTCTCTCTCTTCCATCTCTTTCCGGCTCTCTCCATCTCTTTCCGTCTCTCGTCTCCATCTCTTTCCGCTTTTCCCTCTCTCTCCATCTCTCTTTCTCTTTCCTCTTTTTCCGTCTCTCTCCACCTTTCTTTACCTCTGTTTCTGCCTTTTTCGTCTTTCTCCATTTGTCTCCATCTCTCTTTACCTCTCTTTACCTCTCTTTACCTCTCTTTACCACCTCTCTTTACCTCTGTTTACCTCTCTTTACTTTCTTTACCTCTCTTGCCTCTCTTTGCCTTTCTTTACCTCTCTTTACCACCTCTCTTTACCTCTCTTTACCTCTGTTTACCTCTGTTTACCTATCTTTACTTTCTTTACCTCTCTTTGCCTCTCTTTGCCTTTCTTTCCTCTTTACCTCTGTTTACCTCTGTTTACCTCTGTTTACCTCTGTTTACCTCTCTCCATCTCTGTTCAGTTCTCTTCATCTTTCTCTTGTCGTTCCTCGACTCTTTCTCTTTCTCTTTTTGTTTCTGTTTCCATTTCCTTTTCTCTGTTTCTCTCTGCGTGTTCCACACAATCTGGGGGAGACGGTGTTTGTCCCATGTTCTTCTGAGCATAGCTCACACATGTTGGAAGCCATCCCTTTAGAGGTTGACTCCCACTCTTTGCAGAAACATATTCTTAAACAAAAAACACGCACTTTCTCCTGGGATTCTCCATTCTTTTCAACCAATTTTGTCTCAAACAACGGCGCTCCCCCCCCCAACGATGGCAAAAGGCTTCGAAGCACCCTTCTTCGTGCATCGGCAGGCCAGGATGCGGATTTGCAACAAGGCCGGCTGGGCGTTTCGAGGTTCTCGAGAGATGGCGAGGCGTGTTTGTTTTTGAGGATGACTCTTTTCCGTGTAGAGGTAAACCAAAGGAACGCAACACTATGTGGGGTGTTCCCCCAAAAAGACACTCATGAATTTGGCAGTCCTTAAGTTTGACATGATTACTGCAGTTTGATCGTTGGAGCTTCTTTTTCTGCATTGGAGCTCGTGTCAGTTCGTGTTCCGAAAGCGCTTCCAAAGGTGCGAACTTCAAGCCGTTCGAAGTGGTGCGAAGACCTTTGGGCCAATTTGTTTCATTGAGAACCCGGATGGAAGTCCAGGAACGGCCCCAGCTTCTCTCCAGGAAGCCAAATTAAGCACGTGCTTTTGGGGAGCCGGAGCCGGGGGGGGGTCGTTTTGGAAAGTCCGAGCCTGGTTGGTTGGATTCTAGGGTCGCTTGAACCATGATTGAACCTTGGTCAATTGGATTCTAGGGTCACTTGGATTCTAGGGTCAACCTTGGTCAGTTGAACCATGATGGTTGGTTTTTGGACTCTAGGGTCACTTTCCGTGAGTGACAAAGCAAGAAAGGCATATCCGCAACTATGTATTGACACCCTCCTTTTTGACTACCTGCCAACCTGTTCGGACCCATGAAATTGATTCTCTCTTTTTTTGCAGCGATTGCAAAGTTCATGGGTGCCACAATTTTTGGCCCAACCGAGCCGTCATTTGTGGCCTAAAGCTCTCTCATTCCTGCAAACCCCTACGTGCACGTTTTTGATTTCACATACTTACCAGCTGGGTGTGGCTCAAAATTGAACGGCAGGGGCAAACCGCAGATTTTGGTCCGTGTTTCCACTTACCAGGGCAAGCCATTTTGGGTATTCCGGTGTTTTGAGCAACAGCCAGCTGGAGCCAGGCAGTTCTCACCCAACTACCACCTGATTTGGAGGAGCTTTCCCCTTGAAGAGCAGGTGTTTGGATGTTGAAGGAACCCTACTGGTGGGCCATGGGCTGAGGTCGGAGGAAAATCGGAAAATTGAACAAAAAAGGCTTCGCGTGCAGAGAGAGGAGTCCGGGTTGTCCACATTCCAATCAAATCCACAACCCTTAAAAATACCCCGTTTTCCTCCAATCCCGGAAGGATGATTCAGATATGGGTCAAAATTAAACCACCAGAAAAGCCCCAGGTTTTGGCCCATGTTTTCCATTTACCACGGCAACCCATTTTGGGGTACCTCTTTTTGACCCGCCATTTGTGAGGTGGTTTGACCCTCATGGCTGAAGCGAGGTGTTTGCCGACGACAGCTGGGCGAAGCAAAACGCCGACTGCGAGTCTTGCAGCTCCGCCTCGGCGTCTCGGCAGTCGGTGGCGGCGAGTGCTCGGCTCTGAATCGGCGGTTACCAAATGGGAATGGGCCAAAAGGTCAAAGTCGAGCCAGAAAAGCCGCCATGATTTGGGTATGGGTCAAAATCAAACCAGAAAAACGGACCGCAGGTTTTGGCAGCCATGCTTTCATTGACCAGGGCAGCCCATTTCGGCATTCCGGTTTTGGGAGCCCCGGCCAAATCGTGGTCCTTGTTTTTTCTCCTCTTGGATTCCACTAGGTTCCGAAAAAAGATGGGCGGGCCGTTTTTTTAGGAGGGTACCTCGTTTTGGGTGGTTTTCAAGAGGGAAAAAACAGGAACGCCATCGTTGGGGAGTCCCCCAAGAAGTTGACACGCACAAATTGGTACTGGGTATCCTCTTGGTTTCTCTTCAAACCGCCGGGGACGCAAATTGGTATTGGTCCAGGGCTACCTTCCCCATTCTTTCCAGGGATCCTTCTTTTCAGGAAACCATCTAAAACCCAGGGAAACAGATCCGGTTTTGGATAAAAGAACGATGGTTGAAAAGAAGGGCAAGGAATCAACCCCTAGAATTGGGGCCGTCTGTTTGGCTCAAGTTGCCTGGGGGCAACCTGGATGAGGTTCAGGCTGAGAAGGTGGCACTGGGAGTTGGAGGCTGGTAGATCTTATGCTAGGTCTGCCAGCTAGCCGCCAACTTTTACCGTTTCCTTTTTTTGGGGAGATTCGGCTCCCCTACTGAAATAGGCTACAGAAAAAAGGGTACCCTCATTCTAACCTCTGAACTGGAGGACCTACCATGCCTATGCTTGACCATTGCCTCTTTTCGAGCAAACCTCCGGTGGTGCCTTGCCATTTTCTCAAATGCGGTGGACCTGGTGGCCACTGCAGCTCTGTTTTTGAGCCGAGGAAGGCCGAACCAGCGGGAGAAGCGGGGGTGAGTTGGCTTCCAGCGTCCTGGCTGCACGAGGGGCCTGGACGAGGCTCACCAGCCGTGCCAAAGACAAGGACCAACAGGATTTGGTCAAGGCCTTGCTGATGCTCAGCAGGAATGACCCCGGGTTTGGGAATGAACCTAGGAATTCCCGAAGAAAGGACACCACAACATTCCCTGCTGACCAGCAAGATAATCTGTGGTTTTGGGAAATTGTTGGAGTCATATTCGTCAACGAGGTGTCCTATGGGACTCGACCCCTCCATTGGTTTGTTCAGTGCCCTTCGGTTAAAAGTTGCGGGGCCGTTGGCCAGGCGATGGGACCTTCCACTGGGACCCCTTCGGCATGCAATCCTCCCTCTTGACAGGCTCGCTGCGCGAAGGGAAGGGGGGGGGGGGCGATAGAATTGCCACCGGGATGGAGTTGGAGTCATTTTGCGGTGTGCGGCTTTGCTTCTGTCTAAAAGGGGTTGTAGACCCAACCAAGAGGGCAGCAAGATCCTTTTCAGGCGCACAGTGCCGTTTCCTGGGATATGCCCAGGTGTTTGTTTGCCTTGAAAGGGTGTTGGGGGAACGTGGGGGAACCATGGTTCCACGGTCGATTTGGACGGGCCAGCAGGTGCTCGCGCATTCCCGGAACAAAGGGGAACGCTTGCTCGTTAGTTGGGGGAACCCTTGGTGAAGGTTCCTTTTTTGGGACAAACTTCTGATAAATCATGGGCGTGAAACATCCTGTATGAGGTTCCAACACGCAATGGTCCATTCGGGAGGGACGTAGGGCGCCTCTAGATTCTTTGATGGGGAAACCGGCCCCAAAATGAGTCTAACAAAGTCCAGGTTCCAGAACGCGAGCAGCCGCTTCATGAACAAATGCTACCTCTCCTCTCTCTTGGCTGTCTGGTATCCTGTCCCTTTCATGCTTTTATTCATACTAGGCCAGCAATAGTTAATCCTGGATGTCCCGTCCACTGTATCTTGTCCTGCTATTCCTGTCCTCATCATACTTTGTCTCTGGATCTACCCAAAACGGGTTTCCTGGTGAATGGGAACCATGGACTACCAATATGCGGTCTGGTTTAGTTTGATCCATACCCATTTGGTCAATTGGTCTGGGGGAAAGAAAAAAAATCCCGCCGCTCCGAACTCCGGCATCCACCTGTGTGGAACCTTCTAGGAGCCCTACCGACCCACCGCGCACCCCGGCGCTCCGGACCATTGAGCTTGTCTGGGCAGAGACCCCCTCTCGCCTTCAGCTGAAGACCCCCCAAGTGGCTGGGAGCTCCCTAAGTTGGTTGTGACCATTGTTACTAACAACTTGCAAAGAGCCCCGACTCAAGGAACAACATGCAAATGATCTGTCGTCCAATGTGGCCGTTTTATTATTATTTTTGCTCATAGACCTTCGACCGAACAAATTGTCATACAAAAAGCATACATATTGTGCAACAAATGTGTTGAACAAAGAATGATTCACCATTCATCACGGGTTTCACACCGGTCGTATACGCAAATGACAGGAAAACATGGTCATACCGGCAAATCGGCCAAGTAGCGGGGTTTCGCCAAAAAATGGGCACATGGGGTGCCAGGTAGCAGGCTCTTTAGGGTACCCAAGTTGGCTTCGAGGGAACCTGAAGGAACATCGCCGTTCGAGGTACTATGGAGAGCAAGGACCTGCAGGAGATTCTGGGCAGCATGGACCAGTCCTCCAATGAGCAATGGCTGCTGGGCCGCAGGGGCAAATAGCCCTGCCATTTCAAGAAAAAATGGGTTCTCTGGTGGGTTCCATGTTAGACAGGAGGCTACCCTTTTAGAGGTTGGATTGGAGGGAAACCAAAAGGAACCCCGCCATTTTGGGGGTCCGAATCCGATTTCACATACCGCGAGACCAAAAGTTTGAGCAGAAGATTGAGGCATCCGTGTAGAAGGCTTGGTTTTATGGTTCCCCTACACCGAATTTCACCGTGAGTTGATTTCACTCGTGTCATGTCTTGACCAAGTTTGGCATGCAGTCCCCTGGGACCAGGAGGCTTGAATTTGGCAAGGTCCCCCAGCTAGGCGCCAACTTTTACCGTTTCTTGGGGGAGATTCGGTTCCCCTACTAAAAGAGACTACAGAAAAAGAATGGGGTACCCTTATTCTAACCTCTCTACTGGAGGACCTAGACAATCCCAAAAGGGCCCGAATAGTTTTGGCTCATCCCCCGCCACGTTCCTAAATTAACTAAAATTTCGGGAGGCGCCCAACTTCCTTGCTGTCGGGCTTGCAGAGTCGGGCCAAACCGTTTAAACATTAAACCGTTTAATCTTTAAACCGTTTAAACACGTTTTTTGAGTTCCTCGTTTGCTTGACAATGTTTAAACAGTCCTCCTTTGACCATGCGTTTAAACACTGTTTAAACTTTGCGGGGTCAGCGTTGAGACATGTGCAGAGTGAACACAGTGGCAAGGGGCACTGCAAATATCCGCAGTTTAGCGGCTTCCAATGGTAGGATAGAGTGCTTGGCAATGGGCAAGCGGTCACGCGCCGACCGGCTGGAAGTGGCGGCGGCAAAGGCTTCAGCAGGCGGCGGTCGCAAGTGCACCCGTCAGACGTCGAGAGGCATGTGCCCACGGGCCGAAGCTGGCTGTGGAGTTAATTCCACTTGAGGCAGCCCCCATCAAAGAATGTCACGCAGAATGTGTACTATTGCAGCGTGTGCAACCCGGGAGCTGCAGACGATCAAAGGCAAGAGATTGCGCGATGCTTTGAGATGTGGGACGTGCCGCTGAGCCAGCAAGGGTGCAGCACAACGGATCACGAAAGCGGCATTTCCAAAGGGGGCCAAGATCTTTGCGCACAGATTCGCAGAGGCAGGGATGCTTACTATGGTTGCTGGGTGCCGTGCGGGGCTCACCGTCTGCAGCTCCCACCGAAACATCAATTATTCAAGGTGCAGGAGCTGGCCTAGCTTGACCTCAAAACGCAGGTGTGTGCGTACCTGGCTACCATGATGCCTTGAAGTTTTGGAGGGAGATTGGCGTTGTGCAGTACCCTCTCATGGCTCCGGTGGCACGCTACATGCTTGGCGTGCGCGCGAGTCAGGCCACAGCAGAGCGGGTGTTCTCCAGCAGGGGGCGCCGGCACCGACTGGCATTTACCAACCTGGATCCGCACGTTCTAGGCGCCGTCGTGCAAAGCCATGTCAATTTTCCGTCCATTCTCGAGCAAAGACGGAAGCGTGCAGTGGCCCCAGTGGCCAGTGTCTGAGACGGTGACTGTAGAGACACCTAAGAAGGGTTAGATTGTAAATTTGGACGACTAGACAGTGACATTGGAAGCCTGCTTGAACAAATGCTCCCTTACGTGTGGCTGGGGGACGGGAACCCTATCCAGGGCAGGTTTTGGCTTGCCATGTCGTTTAAACGTTTAAACGTGTTTAAACGTTTAAACGTGTTTAAACACTGTGCCCGGAGGCTGCCTATTCATTTAAGCAAATTGCGTTTAAACATTTGTTCGTTTAAGCCGTTTAAGCACTTGGCCGGCCCAACCCTGTCATGTGGGGCTTCTTTCTGGTTTAGTGGCAACTCTGCAAGGGAGGGTTGGTTTTTGAGGGTAGGGAATTTCCTTTTTTCTGAACACACACACACACACTCCGTACCAGAAAGGTTTGCATAAACTGGAAGCAGACGCCCGTGGGGGGCGCTGAATTGGCTTTGAATGGACAACTACCACGCCCGATCATATTTGGCATGGCTCCTCAAGCGGGCTTCTGACTCATTTCTCTTTTGGGATCCCCAAAGTGGCAATTTCAATGGACGCCACCAGCAAAACGATCAACTTTCAATTTGGGGAACTCCAGCGACCCCTGGTTTGCCAATGTTCAGGTGGATTCAAGACTTCCCCATTCCCGTTTTGGGATCTTCGCTTTGCTGGAAGCCGCCCAGAGCAAACCAGCGGTACCGCAGGCCTTTGCCGAGCCGAGGCTGTTCCACGGCACCTCCAGATCTGCGGTGCAGAATATCTCGGACCAAGAGTTGCCCGGCGCAGTTTGGATGGGGTCCGTCGTTTGTTGAGTGAGAGTACCCCCCCGATTTATGTTTGTGTGGTTTCAAAGGGAGACCACGAAGAAAGCCAGCATATTGGAGGGGGTTCGGAAAGAAAGATGGCCACGCCCATTCAATGTTTGGTCCGAATCGATGGCCTACCCAACATTCAGGGCAATTTGGCGATTCCCGGTCCGGTTCCAGAAAGGCGTTTAGAAGTTTGTAGGTGGTGAAAGGTGGTCGGGTGTCCGCATTTAACCCACTGGCTAATTAAACTTTTAGCAGGGGATCAGTTTGGACAGCCCAGCCAAGAGACACCCGGAGAAAGTCTTGGGCCGGACGATGTTTCCGTGGCTCATACCTCAAAGGTGAATATTTGGCTTTAGGCTGCAAGAATGCCCTTTCTTCATGACAAGTGGACAAAGGCCTACTTTGACACGGGCAAGATGAACAGCAGCCATGAACGGGTCCCTTTTGATTTCATTGGAGGATGCATTTAGGTGACCGAAACCGCATGCCTGTCAGCCTCAGGTTCCGACTGGACAAAGCTGGCAGCCACAGGCGCCTGTTTTTTTCTTTTTTGTTTTGTTTCGCCTTGCTTCCAACGCGAACGAACCGCCGTCAGCGTTCCATTTTAGTTGAGCCCAAGGTACGCGGAAACCCAGGATTTCCCTTTGGAGGAATCAGCCGCTGGGTTTAAGCCTAACCTGAGCAATCAACTAAATGGATTCTCCCGCTGCAGTTGTTCCGGCCAGGGGGACATTGTACGGAAAAGGCGTCTACTTCGCGGAGTGCGTGACGAAGGTGCGGCGCGTCTTTTTGCTTGCGTAAGCCTTAAGGTCAGCTCGAAATTCGTTGGCTAGTTTGGGGTTGGAGCACTCGGTGGAACCCATCTACTTTTTCAAGGGGACACCCAGTTGCCCGCATGAAACTGAACGTGGCACAGTTGCAGGTGTTTGGCGCCAGGAGGGTCTCCGTCTCCGTACCTTAAATCACTGTTTTGAAGGGGAGAACGGGGTATACAACCACCATGCAGCCACTACCTGCAGGGTATACTCTATTTTCCCCGTGCCCAGGCAACGGTTTGCGTGTAGACCCTCCTTACATTCAGTCGGAAGTGGTGTGTGTCTTTTTCAGGGAACCGGACTCCCAAAATGGGCCTCGGTTTTCCTTTCGGCCTCCCCGTAAAACCGACGCAAAAGAATGGGGGGTGCCGAGCCTCCAAAAAGAAGACGTGGCGCACTGGTCCGAGCCATGTGAGGCGGATGAGTACTGCGAAGAGGATGCGGACGGCTACTGCTGGATGCTGCTGTGTCGAGTGGCCCTGGGGAAGGTCATGGTGTGCAAGGCGCGCGGAGGTTTTTTTTTCAGTCGATCAGAGGCGTTGTTTACACATTTTGGGTGGGCAGTGTCCTTTTGGCTAGCTCTGTCATGCGGCTCCGGCACACGTTCTTGAGATGGAATGGTCCGTTAAATAACAATTCCAAAAGAGGGGTCAACATTAAACCACCCGAAGAACGCACGTTTTAGTCGTCGTTTCCATTCACCAGGGCAACTAACTCATGCTAGGTACCCAATTTTTGACTCACAGCCATATTTGTTCAGTCGACCAAAGGCTTTATCTCAAAATTTTAGGTGGGCAAAGACAATCTCAAAAAGGGGGCAAGCCTTGGCAACCAATCAAAACCAACCACCGAAAATCACAAACACCTTTTGGTTTCTATTTTTTTGGGTTCCCGAAAAAGGGACTTTTCACCAACCCCACAAGCCTTGAGGGATCCCGAGCAAAACTCGCGACGGCGACTCGGGAGGACAAGAAGCCCGCCGCAGACATTCTAGATCAGCCGGGGCCCCGGATGGTTCGGGTCATCTTGATCAAGGTATGACAACAACAGCCCCGGTTTCCAAGTAATCGGGAAGTCGTATCGGGGACAGAAAGCAGAGTCGTCGTTCTTGTTTGACTATTTCTGGGGGTTTGTTCTAGTGGTCAGACACTGGTTGGTGGTTCTTTTTTCGCCTACTTGGGTGACAAGTTGACACTGAAGAAAAACGTGGGGCTCTACTGCAAAGGACCTTGGATTCCCTGGTTTCCTTTTGCTGGGTAGCTCAATCCCATCGATCTTCCCGGCCGCCAGATCATAAACCTTCTCCTTCCAGGTCCTTCATTAACCACGGTTCTAGGCCACACCTCCCCATGCTGAAGAGCGAATCCAATGTTCCCCCAAAATGGATGCCAAAAAAGGACTTGTCTTTTTGCCCACATCCATGTCATGAATCATTGCCAAGGCGACACTGACAAACACAATGCCCGTGGCTTCACAGCAAGCATTGCCAGCCCCCGAAATGATGCTTGAAGCATCCTTATGGCACCGCGGGAAGCGAAATCAGCAAACCCAACAAAGTGGTACCCGCGATCCAATTTTCCACAAGTTCCCAATTGTCCACTTCCTCATTCTTCCAATGGCGGCCCGCCGCAGCAGCGGTCATCTCTTCGGGAAGAAAAAATGGAAATTGATAGAAAAATAGATGCTTGGAAGAATAGTTTAACTTTCCCATTCTTTCTGCGGGACAGAACGATGGATTGGGGAAAGAACGATTGCCCTGGGGAAAGAACGATGGTTGTGGGGAAAGAACGATGGTTTTGGGGAAAGTAACGATGGGGAGAGAACGCTGCCAGTAAGAACAATGGCCCTGCGGCTCATGACTCTGGAAGGTTAGGGGAAGGGTTGTCTAGTCCATTGCCCCTACCCCTAAGGCTTTCTGCATTGCCCGTTGCAGAACATTAAAGCTGAGGAAAACGGCTGGAAAGAGCGATCGTTGCACTGGGTGCGCGTGTGCGGAAAGAATGTGGAATCAAACCTTAGAATGGTTACAGCCGGCTTGCCATGATGGATAGAAGCATGACAATTGAATTAACTGCTCACTAAGTTCCAGCCCTTTCAAAAGGTGAGTATCAGTAGAGTTGAGTGCAAGTCCATGACACAATTCCCTGTTGGTTTTATCATCCCCCCTACTGAGAGAAAAGAATTGTGCCATCTACTTTCACCCTGTATCTCAAACGTGTGTATGTATATATATATATATATTATATATATATAGTCATTATATAGTTATCCAGCCAGTCTGGCATTAAAAGTGCACTGTCAATACGCAAGAACTATGTGAAAGGACTTCAAGAAGCAAACAAATAGATCACATCGAAGGGGCTGACATATACATAGATATAAAAATATATGATATGTGTACATATGGGTTTGAAGCGGTTTCCCGTGTGAGGACCCAGTGAGCTGTTCCCACTCCTGGCGCCGGCACCTGAATCGAAGCAGGTGCAAGGCTGGCCAGTTCGACTCCCTGATCGGGGATCGCTGGGCAGCGGCGCTGCCGGCGCGTGTGTATGCGCTTTGAGCGTTTCCTTTGAGTAGCGCAGAGCGAGCGAGCGGAGGGTCTGTGTCGATTTCTGAGGGTTTTTGTTGTTTGAAAAGGGTACCCCTTTTAAGCCAAAGCATTTGAAGGGAAAAGGAAGACCACCACTTCACTGCTGTTCGCATGTTTTTGGGTTTTTAGTTTTTTTTGGTTCTGTTCATTTTTAGTGGGCGGCTGCAAAAACAGTCAGTTTTTTGCTACCATACCAAGGGTTGTCAAGACCAATTCTGTGATGTTCTTGCTTTGACACATAGCTAACCTTCTATGGGGACGGGTAAAAGAGCCCACCATGAAGGTTTGTGTTTTCCCTCGTGGAACCGAGCCTGCCTCATTTTAGGTGTTTTTTTTGTTTTCCGTCATTTTTTCGTTGTAGCATTTGCAGCGTATGAGTCCTTGTCGCTCATTTTGGTCGAACTAGATGGACGTGAATGGCTTTCGCCTTGCGATCCCATGCCAGGGCCCCAGTCTCGTCCAAAGGGACACTCGAAGCCTCGGCATATTTTTTGTATTTTGCCCTTTTTTATGGGAAACGATCACCACGGGACATATTTTTCCCGATTTTTTCCAAGGGACTTAAGCAAATGGATGAAGCTGTTCCATGGCCTTGGGAAGATGCGGCTGTGAATTGTGAGACTTGGAACCACAAAAGCGGCTAATGGACATATCTTCACTGTTGTTGGCACAGTTTTGTGTTGTTGTGTTTTTTTGGGGGGGTTCCGGGTGTTTTTTGCAACCATACCAAGGGTTGTAAAGATAAATCACCTACAGACTCATTGAACTTCACATACATGCCAGGTGGGTACCTTCCGAGAGTTCATTCTCTACGACCCCGACCAGGCACTTGCTGTACTATCAGCCAGTGCGTGTCCAATCCAGTCCGATCGCTTGCGCCAAAGGAGCATCATGTGGATTTTTGCGTTCGAAAGGAACCCATCCTGTTCGAACTTGTTTAAGGTCACCCACATAGAGGTGCTCCTACATTTGCAGCTAAGTCGTCTCTTGAATGCCAAACGTGCCGTGAGGTGTATCCCGCATTCATCATTCGCTACAAGCGCTGGAGCGAGGCGTCGCACGATTCATGTAATGCCGACCCCGGAATGTTGTAACCCTCTGGCTGATTTTGATCGGGTGTGTGTCCCTTTTAAGAGGATTGGCTGTGGCTCAAAAAACCGGAATTCCAAAATGGCTTGCCCGATCGGTAAGCGGAAAAATGGGTACCAAAACCTGCGGCTTGCCCGTGAATTTTGAGCCACACCCAAATCCCGGTTGGGAAACCCCTTTTATTCCGCAGGGTTCTTTCTCCGGGGTCGACATGCAGGTGCGGGCTGGCGGAATGCCCGATTTCGGGTGCACCCGCAAGGGGTATCCCAATTGAATAATTCATACCCGCTCCCAAAATAGGGGTGTTTTTCTTTAGGGGAAAAACTATATACTGCAACTGGTTTCAAGAAGAGATGCAAGATTTGACGCACCCTGAGTGGTACATGGGGGTGCATTGAAAAGGTCCTCATAGGATGACTATTGAAAACCACCAAAAGCTGTTACTTTCCCACATGGGCAGAGTTACCCATGATTTGTGTTTTACTCCCGGGGGGGGAGTATGATGGACACTCAGGGTCTATTTTGCAACCTCCTTCTTTTGGGGTTTTGCTTTTTTGGGGTTCTTGGCTTGCAAAATACACTCGAAGTGTCCATGGCACGGGAGAATCCCCACATGACAACGCTTGATTGACCGCAACGCCAGGCTGCCTTTTGTCGCAGCATCCGAGAAAGCGCAGAGTCACAGGACTTGGAGCTGGCTCACGAGCTGTACCCACATGCGGCCACTTGGGCTACACAAGCGGCCTCTCTCGTCCGTGAGGTTCTGGTCGCAAGGGCTTTTTCCTCTAGGGGAATCACCTTTCGGTTCATTCCCAACACCCAGAAGGTCAATCCCTACTGAGCATCAGCAAGTTTTCCTGGTCGAAACTGAGAAAGAATCGATGTCCAGAAATGGCGACAAGTTCAACGAAATCGACCTTCGACAGGGAAATCTAGTGTCTTGTCAGAAATGGCATGGCAACTTGCAAGCTTAGTACGTATAATCCGGATACATGTACGTATCTTGTGTATGTATACGTGCAACGGGTTGTGTATACTAGACAGAGATGGTGTATGTATGGATATAAATATATACACACTTATGGGGGTTTATCAAAAGGTCAGGGAAACCACCCAAAAAGATGACTTTCACCACTAATGGAGAACGTTGCCCATGTGCATTTTGGGGGTCCGGAATATTGAGAAACCCCTGTACAATATTTTTATACATATATGTATACATATCCCCTATATGTATATGAGTCAACCTCAGAATTATCAAAGACCACTTTATCAACGGCGTTTCATTCAATACTGGTTTTTTGCATTTTCCTTGGAGAACGATAGGGGACTCACAAAAAACGATACCCCTGAACATGGTTTGTGCTGGACCTTCGAGCTGGAGCTGCCGAAGTCTAACTTGTGTACCGTGCCTGTACTGAAAGCTGCGACTTGCGACCTGGAGGTTGCTGCCAGCAAGCAAAAGCCGCTTAGACTGACACGTGACCGCCGCAAGCTGCGACCTTCGAGCTGGAGCTGCCGAAGTGTAACTTGTGCACTGCGCTTGTGGTGAAAGTTGCGACTTGCGACCTTGAGGTTGCTGCCAGCAAGCAAGCCGCCAAGACTGATATATGATTACCGCAAGGCAGAGAAGGCTATTGTGTGTTTGCTTGGCTCTAACAGCTTATGGAAAATTGTGAAAATTTTCGTCACGCGACACACGCCCAGAACGATACCCCGGTCGATACCCCGTCGATACCCCGAGCATTGGCCCGAGTTGCAAATGTGAGGCCTAGTGCATTTGCTTACAAAAGACTACGCGTGTGGTTCCAGTGCTGTGTTTGCGTAGAAAGTTTGTCGGGTGCTTTTCGAGTTCGCGCGGCGCTATAGCGAGAGCGCTTGGGCACGCGTGGTCACCGCGAAGAGGGTTCACCGGGCACTTTCCAAATTCGCACAGAGTCGCAGCGAGGGCGCTTTGACACGCGCAATCCTCGCAGAGGGTTCATTGGGCACTTTCCAAATTCGCACGGCGTCGCAGCGAGGGCGCTTTGACACGCGCAATCCTCGCAGAGGGTTCATTGGGCACTTTACGAATTTGCACGGCGCCACAGCGAGAGCGCTTGGGCGCGCAGGATCCCTGCAGAGGGTTCATCGGGCAGTTTTAAAATTCGCACGGCGTCACAGCGAGGGCGCTGTGGCACGCGCAATCCTCGCAGAGGGTTCATCGGGCGCTTTACAAATTCGCACGGCGCCACAGTGGGAGCGCTTCGAGGCGCGCGATCCCTGCAGAGGGTTCATCGGGCACAGCACGAACACGCGAAACGTGGAGAACGATAGGGGACTCACTAAAAGTAGAATGAACACACCCCACACAGCAAATATAGACGCTGGCTCATATATAGGTATCATGAGATTTAAAAAGGGACAACACAACAAACAAAGTATCTTTGATTCTCGTGTTCTGCTTGTCTGAAAAAGGCCTCGACCCTCTCTCCCCTCATTTCCCGAGGCCATCCTCGCAGAAGAGCACCCAGATTCCACGGTGAGGTACCGCCTGTCTCTGCTGATGGATGCGCCTCTTGGACGCGGAGGAAAACCATCGATGTCTCACTGAAATGTCCACCCAAGCGTCGGGTAAAACCCCTTGGCTCGGCCAAAAATCCATCCCTCGGGTTTGCCGTGCATGGTTTTTGTTTCTTTCCCTGGTGACCTACAACAGTGACCGGAAGCACTGGGAAAGTCACACTTCTGAACATGGTCAAGCCAAAGGCAAGCCAACCGGAATCGGACACTATAGCTTTTATTCTGAGCGCGTGGTGCCCTTTTTGAGGAGAGGGAAACCATGTGTTGGCACGTGCCCGTATAGAGGCTATGGCGAGCGATGTCGATGGGGAAAATCGAGCTGATGTAGATCCTGTTCTCGGGGATCCTGATCCAACTCTTCTAGGGGTTGATTCCTTGTCCATTCTTTTCAACCATCGTTCTTTTTTGAAAAACCGGCTATTTTCCCTGGGTTTCCGGAGGTTTTCTAGAAAGATTCGGATCCCTGAAAAGAATGGGGAAGGTACCCCTAGAACTCTTATTTCTAGTTGTGAAATTGTAGGAAGTGCAGAGCTCTCCATTTACCTCTTGATTGGGTCAAAGACACAGGGGAGGATGCTAAACAACAGACAGGTGGTAATTACTTGTGCAGATCATAGTCACAGGTCATGAGGATGGAAACCTATTTTTTGAGCCCAAGGCGGACTCAACGAGGGCGTTCCATTTTAAGAAGTGAACCACCTTACGTAGGTTTAAGTCTACCTTGGGGAGAGTGATCCCCCCATGGAATTGAGGGAGGGGGGTGACCTGGAATTCCATTGGTTCCGTTTCCCTTTTAGAACAAATCGGACTTGGGGTCCCGAACCCCCTCAGTCCCTCTTTCTTAGACATTCCTTCAAACGAATAGACACAGCCATATGGGTATGTTATTTTCAGGAAGCTCCCCTTTTTGGCCACGGTTTTCAGGGGCAGCCGGGGTCCAAAACACACCCATATACCCGCCCCCCCCTCCCACCCATGCAGGGGGGGCCGGTGGGCCGGTGCCGGTGCTCGAGGCACTCCGATTCCGTGGTGCCCATTCTGAGCGAGGCCTTGAAAGATCCCCGGCGGCGAGTGCGACTCAATGCGACCAAGGCATGGCTGCGACGCGGTTTGTCGCGGCGAGAACTGCGGTTGCACTTCTATTTTCATGGGTCACACCAGGGATCACTTCCTTTCCTCTTTTTGGACCTCCAAAAGTGGCGATGGTTTCAGCGGAATCCACCAGCAACTCGCAACGTTTGAAGGGGAAATCCAGAGATCCCGGTCAAATATGAAGAATCTGAAGATGGGAATCCAGAATCTGGAGAATCTGAAGAATATGAGTTTGGAAGGGAAGCAACTGGAGGTTGCTACGGGGTGTTGAAACATGTTTAATTGATCAAAACAGCCTTCGGGCTACCAATGCGACTTATCAACACAGCCTTTGGGCTTAGGGATCATCGAAGACGTTTCAGACGGTGCCTAGTGGATCCCGGTTACCAGTATCACAGGTCAGCGTCTATTTTCCTGGTGTAATGTTACTTTTTTTGCTACCTCTCTCTACTCACGTGGCACCTGGCAGAGGGTCCTTTGACACGCTTGCATGCAACCTCCAGGTCACGAAAACCAGGTGGACAGCTTGCGATGGACGCGTTCTGACCGCACAGATCGCATACATGTTCGCATGCCTCGCACCGAGTCGGGGAAGTTCGCATGCCGGAGGTTCTTTCTACGACGCTCACTTTCAGTGGTCAATTTTGGGGACCCGGACCCGGAAATTGATGGTTTTCATCGGGCGGTGTCCCTTGGCGACCCTCCAAGCCTCCAAGACCACTTGGCCCTCCGCGGGCTCAGGCGTTGATGAACATGGCGGGCCAGACCAGCTCCGCGTGGGCCTCGGCTGAAAAGGGCCTTCAGGCATCTGTTCGCCCTGACTGTTTTTTTTTTTTTTTTCAGGTGACCGTTTTTTTTCTTCTTCTTTTTTCTCTTCTTGTTTTCTCTCCCCCAATTGGGGTGTGCTTTTCAACACCCCATGTTCAAACTGGGGTCCCGCCATTTTTCGCGTTTTGGAACCTCCGGACGTGGCGATCGTTTCAAGGGGAAACCATCAGTCACGTGCAGCTTTTGGAGGGAAATCCAGGCAGTCCCTTTCAACACTTTAAGTTCAAACACCCTGGGGTTCAAGAGGAAGCACAGGCTTTGGGGGGATCCTAATCTGAAGATTCTGCCTGGGCCCTTGTGGCTGCACCAATCTGCTCCGAGCAACCAACATGAGCAGGGCAGAGGCCGCACCCAGATTTCCTGGTCAACACTCGGGGGCCCACCCAGTCCTCCAGGCGAACAACTCATATTGTTGTGTGGCATGCAGCCTGACTGGATTTCCCTGGAAGACAAGTCTGCTCTTGAAAGGGTCTGATGGGTTCCATGTTGGTGGGAGGGCAGCCCAAGGAGAACCGGGTGGCGGGGGCTGTCAGAACATGGAGGGAACCTCTTTGGACCTGTTTTGCTGGAAGGAAGTCCAGGAACTGAAGGCCCATTTGTGGGGTGGAACCGCCCGTTTGCACTCCCACCCACTAACATGGCACTTGTCTGAAGGTCTGTGACCACGTTTCACATTTCTCTGAAAAGGTTCTGCTAGTTGGAGGGAGGGTGTTTTGTGAAGCGCCCTTCTGCCAGAACTTTCCCAAAGCCTCCAAAGCTTACATCCAAAGCCCACGTGCCTTCCCAAACCAGCCCCTCCCACCTTAAACAAAGGCCTCCCCATCCTCCCCAAGCAAAACCTCCCAAAACCTCCCAACACCTTTTCCCTTTTGCGTCTCTCCCGCCCCTCATCCGCCGCCTCTGCCGCGGCCTCTGCCGCGCGCTGCCGCGCTCTCCGCGCCTCGAGGTCGAGGCGCTGCCGGACGGCTCGCGCTACCGGCGCCACCGGGATGGAGTCCACGTGGCCGGAGCCTCGGAGCCTCGGAGCCCCGGAGCCCCGGAGCCTCGGAGCGCGGCGACGAAGCCGAAGGGACGGCTCCGAAAAAGGAGAGGGCGCCTCCCTCGACTATTGGGCGGATCTTGAGACTTTAACTTCTTGAGGTTGAAATCAAGGTTTTGGTTTTCCCACCAAAGCCCCAAAGAGTGAAGCTTTGTGCAGGGCGGGTCAACTGCAACCAAGCTCCCGCCGCTTTTACATGATGCATGGTCCTTTGAAAAGGAACATGGAACAAAAACCAGAACCTTCCGGAACCTCCAGGTTCCATGTAAAAAACGGGTGGGAGAGTTGCCTTTTTTGTTTTTGCTTTTTTCAACGGGAAGCCAAAGGAAATCTGGCAGCTCCTGGTAGCTCCCTCTTTCGGAAGCAGGCTTGGGAGCCCCCGGCTCAGCGGCTCCCTTCCAACTTGTTTTTTTTTGCCACCCCCTACTAACCAGAAGCCCCAAAACCCCCCAAAAAACCTACCAGAACCCAAAAACCCAAAGAACAAACACAAAAAAGGAAAAGAAACAAAAAAACATGATCCGACAACGGTGAAGATGTAGTACCTTCTCATCTCGCAGGCCCAAACGACCACAGACATGGAGACACCCTTAGGGAATAGCCTTGGTGAGACTCGGGGGGGGGGGGACATGGTAGTCCCGTCTCGCAAGTTGATGATGCTTTCAAAGCCTCCGACCGCATGGGTTCCATAAATTCTCTCATCGCTGCAACTGGCGAGGGAATGAACCCAGTTGATGATTGTTTCATTCCTGCGGCACGTCGTGTGCATTCTTCCAACCCGAAAAGGCGCCCAAGTCCCAGGCAATGCCGAGGGGGCCAAACAGGGGAGTGAGGGGAACATTTTCGTTGTTCGAAGACACAAATTCTGGATGAGGTGATATATTTTCCTGGGGCTGTTTTTTTTCTTAGGTCTGGATCCCTGGTTGGTTGGTGGGTCAGTGGGGTTGGTCGGTCGGTCTGGTTGGTTGGCTGGCCGCATCAAAGGCATCACTAGCCACACCCGGCTCTGTGGTTTGCCAATTCGCTCTAATTGGTGGCGGCCATCTATTTTACGAAAAGGACACCGATAGGGACCTCAGTTGCCCAAAGCCGACCTTTTGACCTTTCCCGTGTTGGTCCTTTTTTAGTGGAAGTGCCAAAAGGTTAACCTTGTATTTCCGGGTCCTTTGGGCAAGTGAGGGACAGCTCACGCCTTCGACTCGATTTCTGAGGTGGTGAGTGCCGTGCCAGCACTCACTGATTGCCTCACAGATAGCGACCGAGCTCCGGCGGCATGTCGTTCAGAACGCGCAAACCGATGCCTTGGGCCTTGTTTGTTTGCTGGGTTCCCCTCTAAAGATGGACTCCCCGGCTGGGTTTTTAGGGAATGGGATGATTTTCCGATTGATCCTTGTTCTTGGTGATACCCAGCCATTCTTTTCGGTTTTTAGGGTTTTAGATTTTGTGGTACCCTTTAGCAGCAGATTTGGGAGCAGCCCAGTGTTTGATAGTTAAGCCCTTGCCTAAAACGAAAACGACCTGTCTAAGCTTTGGGGTTTCTAGTGTTTGTCTATTTCAAGGCTCCAACCCATTGCCTTTTATTCCAGGTCCAAAACGGGCTTACGGAGCTTGGGGTATCCAAATTTGTTGTGAAGAGGGAGCTAAGGAGCAACCAGGAGTTCTGTCAGGACATGGTGGCGAAGTTGAACATGGATTTGGTTGTTTGGTTGCTACCTGGTTTCATGGGATGAGGGCGCCGTATAAACCTTCATTATCATGCTGGTAGAGCCAACCGTCAATGGGTTTCGGGCGCTCAGTGACCAGAGGGTGAGGCTCTCAACAAGGCCTCTGCAGGTTTTTGAATCCTTTGGGCTTCCCCAAGTCCCCTATCCCTTGGAAAAAGCCTTCGGCCGTGTTTTGAGATGGGCATTTCTCTAAAAAATCGGGGACAATGAGTTTGTTCTGCTACGAGCTCAACTGGATTCTCTGCTGTGTTTTTTTTTGCGCGGACAACGGGTGTGTTCCCATCTGAAAGCACCAGGGGACAAACAAAGGCTGGTTCTTCCTGCTTCCCTTGAGTGTCTGGCAAGCAGCAGCCGAAAGGACTTGACCATTTTGGAGACAAAGGCATGTGGCCGAGACTTCTAAGATCCGGATCCACTCCAAAGTGGTTGGAAAATTGGCCTCCCCTCGATGCATGATGTCCATAGGGCCCCCCATGGAAAATTCATACCCAGCGCCACACGGCTGTATGTCAAATTAGGAGGACTCTCCCCCAAAACAAACAAAATACATCGAAAAGGGTTGTTTGGCTTTTGCGCTTGCTTTAAGTCAACCTGACAAGGGTATCGAAAGAAAGAAGAGAACAACATGAGTTCTGAGTGCCTCCCATGCTGAACCAGGATTCGTCCGAAGAGCGGCAGCAAGAGCGTTGGAGAGGCGCTTGCCAGTTGCAAGTTGTTTTTCTGGGTTGGCTATGAATTTTAATAGGGAACCCCCTGAAAAGTGATTGGTGGTCAGTGATGTCCACCAAAGGGTCCCTAATTAAAATTCATACCCGGTTGGCACCCCTTTCTTAGGTTGAAGGAAGTTTTCCCTTTTGGACTTCGCCCCTGACGTGATCTTGAAGAGCCCGGCGGTGTTGAGAAAGGGAACTCCACGGGAAGCCGGGGTAAACCGCGTTTTGGCGGGTGTCCCTTTTTGGAGAGTGGTGAAGACTTAGAGGGCAGGTGGGACCTCAGCTCGTGTTCGGTTCGGCTCGCGCTGGGCAAGCAGCATGTCTGTCCGAAGAAATGCACTTACCCCACGGTTGTTGCTGGGAAGCATTTTGCATTTTTGCTTATTGTGGTTTAGTGGGAAATCCCCACTTAACTGCTCAAAAAAACGTCAACCAAGACCCCACCACCAAGTAGCTTTTTATCTGGCAGGTCCTGGAAGACCATTCTTCTTCACAAGGTACCCTGTGTCAGGTTCCATGTTAATTGGAGGCGGGGTACTCAAACCTAGATTTGGCTCCTCCTTTTGGCGTCCCTTGAAACCAACCCCAATTCGGGCGCCCTGAAAGAAAGGCAACTGCAACATGAGATACAAAACGACCACCCACAGGGTTGTTCTTTTTTGGTTTTCGTCAAGGAACCCAAAGGAGAACGGACCTTGCGTTTGCAGCTGTGGGCAAATGGGCCATCCAGCCAAACCCCACACAGGAACCTCTCCTATGGGAGAAGATATGGAGGCAACCCTTCCCCTGTTGGGCATTTCCCAAAAAGCAGCTTCCCGAAGTCCGGACACAGCCTTTTCATGAGGTGAACCCTTTGAGCGTGCTGAGCGTGGAAACGAGATCTGTGTGGTTGGCATGGGAAGCCAACAAGTGTCAGTATCATTGTATTTTTGTTGGTAGTGAACATCCATTTTTGGCGATAATTATTTCTATCATGAGTAAGGAAAGACTGAATCCAAAACATGGCCGGTGGACAAAGGGAACTTCCCCCCACTTGAAAGCTGTCCACGGATGCCGAGCAAGGGCCAAGATTGATGGGTTGATGGGTCACGGGTCCTATGGTTCAATAGTGGGGGCCGGGATCACAAAATGGGGGAGAAAGCAAATGAATCAACCTCGCACGAATCACGAAAGTGCTTCCTTTCCAAGAGGAGAGTAGTCTTCCAAAAAAGGCTTGTGCACCTCCATGTTCGTTGGCAAAAGTACTGCCAAGATTTACCATCACCTATTGCTGTAATGTTGACTTTCTATTGTATAGTACAGCCGTTTCTCCGTGACAAAGTTTCGAATCATTATTTTGTTGGGTTGTAGTCTTGCTTACAGTACATCGAACCCTTCAGCGCCCCTTTGGAGCCTTTGAAGCCCTTCCACACACTTACAAGCCCTGTTGAACCCTCCGCAAAACTCATTGAACTCGGATAAAAACCTTTTAAAACGCTTGGTCCCCCGTTTGTTTTTCAACCTTCGAACCCTTCAGCGCCCCTTTGGAGCCTTTGAAACCCTTCACCACCCTTACAAGCCCCGGAAAAACATCCTTGTACTTACAAACCTTAGCCCTTTGAACCCTTCGAGGCGCTCCCTCTCGTTCGTTTTTCCAAGCCTTGTTACAAGCCCTGTTGAACCCTCTGCAAAACTCATTGAACTCGGAAAAAGAAAAGGGAAAAAACAACACAAACAACAAAACCTTTAAACCCTCTTCGAACCCTTTGAACCCTTCGATGCGCTCCCTCTCGTTCGTTTTTTCCAAGCCTTGCTACAAGCCCTGTTGAACCCTCTGCAAAACTCATTGAACTCGGAAAAAGAAAAGGGAAAAAACAACACAAACAACAAAACCTTTAAACCCTCTTCGAACCCTTTGAACCCTTCGATGCGCTCCCTCTCGTTCGTTTTTTCCAAGCCTTGCTACAAGCCCTGTTGAACCCTCTGCAAAACTCATTGAACTCGGAAAAAGAAAAGGGAAAAAACAACACAAACAACAAAACCTTTAAACCCTCTTCGAACCCTTTGAACCCTTCGATGCGCTCCCTCTCGTTCGTTTTTCCAAGCCTTGTTACAAGCCCTGTTGAACCCTCTGCAAAACTCATTGAACTCGGAAAAAAAAAGGAACCTTTAAACGCAGCCCTTCGAACCCTTTGAACTCTTCAATTCGCGCCCCCTTTTTGGAGCCGCTTGGCCCCCCCCGATCCGTTTTCGTTTTTTTCCCCGTTCGTTGCTCCAGGCTGGGGGAGCACGCGGCGCCGGCGGTGCCCTCGCTCATCGTCTCCCTGCGCGACCGCGAGGAGGAGGTCCGCGCGGCCGCCCGGAGCCCCAGCGACGGCGGCCGGAGACCAACGATCCGCGCCCTTTTAAAGGGCCAGGACGTGAGTGTTTTGGGGTGAGAAACGTCCCTTAAAGGGGAAGCCCAAAGGAAAAAAACATGGCACATGATTTGTTTGGGGGGTGAAAGATACACCAGGGGGTTATTTTTCGGGGTGAAAGATTGGGTGTGTCATCTTGTTTTGAGTGTACTCCCATGTTTTTTGTTTTTTTTGGGCGAATTTGAAACGGTGCCCCTAGAAAGAAGCCTTATTCCAAAACAAAGGGGGTGGGAGTTTTTAGGGAAGGTCCACGTCAATCCGTTGCGAAATCCGTTTGCACCACGAAATGAAGCCATTGTTAAAATACGAAATGAAGCCGTTGTTGAAACACTTGTTTGATGCTATTTACAGGCGAACGAATCATCTTTTTGGTGGAAAATGGATGGCCCAAAATAAGTTATGAGGCTAGGTCAACCAGGAATCGCCATCTATGTTCTACCACAACCAAAAAGGAACCTATGGTCAGGGTTTCCGAGCCAGTTCCTTTTTTGGAAGCTCCAAGAAAGTGGCGATCGTTTCAATGGACACCGGCAAATTCATCAACTGTTAATGGGGCCTGAGGGACGCTTGGTTTTACAGAGAAACCGTTGAAACCGAAAGAACACATGAACTGCAAGATGGGTCTGAATTTCAATAAGGAAGCCTTGGGTGGACGTTTAAGTGTTGCGTCCAACCACTTTTCGGGGTCCCTATTCAAACTGTACGTGATACGCGCAAGGCTTAGGTGGATCATTCCACATAGACCCTCCGGGAGTTTGAGCTCTGGGCCAATAGCTGTGGCCGCCTTCTTGATTCTGTACATTCTGGATAGACCGTTTTAAGACCGGGTTTTGATTCCGACACAGGTTTGGATTCCAAATTCTTACTATCCAAGATGGTAAACCCGAAGAAATGCCAGGGGTATGGGAGATACAGCCACTATATGATATGCGTGCAAAAGCGCAGCTGTCAAAGGCAGATAGAACCATGGTGTCCACAAATGGTCCCCAATGAAGGCATCTACCCAACGACCCAACTAGGCCGCCTGTTCTGGATGATTTCAAAAAGATCCCAAAAAGAGAAACCACCCTGTGGTTGGGCTGATTCTGAGAACCACACTGGCAAACAGAACAACCAGTCCAGCCTCACATGTCCAAGGCTCCAAGAGCTCTCTTGAGATGTCCAAAAAGCGGTCGTCGCGGCTTCACGTCTTAAGGTTTTTAGGTTCTGTTCATTTTTAGTGTTGCTATCATAGCAAGGGTTGTAGAGCTGGGTCGTTGTGAGGAGTTCCGATCTACGCCTGGCCGCATCAACTCACGCCCAAAGTCATATCAAGGTCGCCACTGCGCTGGGACAACTTGGCCGCGCTGCTTCTGAGGCCGCGAAATGCATAGAGATGGGAATTGTCAGAGGAGTTTTGGGCCGTGCAGATAGAGGATGCTTGCTTGGATTGCTTGATTGTTTGCTTGTTTGCTTGATTGACTGCTTGATTGATTGCTTAGTTGTTTGCTTGATTGCTTGCTTGCTTGTTTGCTTGATTGATTGCTTAGTTGTTTGCTTGCTTGCGTGTTTGCTTGCTTGCGTGTTTGCTTGCTTGCTTGTTTGCTTGCTTGATTGATTGCTTGCTTGCTTCCTTGCGTGTTTTTGCTTGCTGGCTGGCTGGCTGGCTGGCTCGCTCGCTCGCTTATGTGTTTGTTTGTTTGTGTGTTTGCTTGCTTCCTTGCTTGCTTGCTTGCCTGCCTGCCTGCTTGCTCGCGTGCTTGTTTGCTTGCTTGCTTGCTTGCCTGCCTGCCTGCTTGCTCGCGTGCTTGTTTGCTTGTTTGCTTGCTTGCTTGCTTGCTTGCTTGCTTGCTTGCTCGGTTTTACGTTCTGTTCCTTCGTTGGTTTGTTTGTTCTTTGGTTTGTTCGTTCGTCCGTTCCAATGTTTGTTTGTTTGTTTGGTTTGTTTGTTTGTTTGTTGGTCCCAGTTAATCGTGGCCATGAGCCAGGGTGGATCCGTTTGTCTTTGACTGGCCTTCGGCCTTGGGTCTGGGCTGCAAATTTGGCGACGAATGCCCTAAAAGAAACCCCAGGAAGGCGGGTGAAGCAATGTTCCAGGGGTTGCTTCTCCAGTTCTTCCTCAACCCATCGTTCTGTTCAACGGAAGATCCCTGGAAATGGTTGGAAGCTACCAAGAAGCAACAATTCTGGCAAAATCGGCCAAGCGCCAAACCATTTCGGTCTCGGCTGACCCGGTGCCAACGCTGCGGTTGGAGGTATGAGGTAATCCTTTGGTGGTTTGGCTTGGTTTGGGGAGTTGACCCCCTGGTCTTTGAAAGCCTAGGTCCCCCAGAAGTGCCCTTTTACCCTTTTTGGGGTACTAAAATAGACTGCAGGAAGCAGGGTAGTCTTATTCTAACCTCTCTACAGGACCTAGAAGCAAATCGGAACCAGCCCTCCACACCGAGTCGGCACAAAAAACCACCCTTTTGGGGGATGCTGAAGTGGGACATCGTTGCCCAGGCGCTGCCGGCCATGCTGCAAGCATCCCTGGATGCGGAAGAGTCCGTGCGTGTGGCGGCCGGCTTCTCAGAGAAGAAACGCGCCCGGAAACACCCGCCCCTTGGGGCTGTCTCCGGTACGGAGCCCTTTTCAGGAACAGTTGGCATTAAATGGGTGTGTCGATTTTGAGGCTCGGTACCCTTTGGGGGTTGTTTGAAAGGGAAACCAAAGGGGCATCACACACATTTTTGGGGGGTTCCCTCAAACGAAGATGACAAACCCATATGGGTGTCGTTTCTTTGGGAACCCCACAAATTGTGGTTTACCTTTCGGTTTCCCTTCTAAAACCAAAGAAAAAGGTGTAATTCGCGAGCCTCCAGGGGGGGTCCATGTTAGTGGATCTCGGAAAATCGTTGTAGCTCCCCCAGGTTCCATGGCCAGCCAAAATCTAAGGATTGTCCTATTACACCCTTGGATTACGCCCTAGAGAAATTACCCAAAATAATCCCATATAAACCAAGCTAGCCAGGTTTTAGCTGGAAATAGGCCCATTCCTTGAGTGGAGTAGGAGAACCCTTGGAAAAGTCTTCCTTGGCGTTCGGCCCCATAAGTGTGGGTCAAGAAAACCCCAAAATAGCAAGCGCCCTGGCAAATGGAAACAAGTTCACCAAAAGCTGCTGTCCGGTGGTTCAAGTTTGACCTATATCATGGTAACACTCTATGTATTTGTAACAAATGACCAGCCACTCCCCCCATGTTGCAACGCCACTTGCGACTGGAAGCTTTTCCACGGACATGGCATCCATCTCTTAGCATTGAGAGCCTTCAGAGATCCATCAGACTCCACCTTCTTTGTCTTTGTCTTTGTCGTGGATGTCCCCCTTTTTTTCCGCTGTTTGCAACCATGCACATCTGGAAGCCCGAAACGTCACCCGCAACCACCAGATGGGATGCAGCAAGGCAACCGAATTCTCCGCAGGAGGTCCTTGGGGAAGGCCAAGCCTTTCCACTAGAAAACCGCCAAAAACCCAGGGAAAAAACGGATCCGGTTTTTGAAAAAGAGCGATGGCTGAGAATGGAAAAGGAATCAGCCCCTATGCCCAAGCCTAGTTTCTCCTTCTGTGGCACTCTGGTGCGCCGCTCACGTTGCTGAAGAGGGCCTTACTCCAAAGAAACCAACAGGAGGTCAACTACAAATGGGGGGCTCATGTTCTTTGTTTTTTTGAATACGTCTGGACACCAGAGAAAAATCGCCATCAAAATCGCCTCAAATCGCCCCAAATCGGCCAGGCTCTGGGCGCCCTTGGCTTCCTGGGCTTCCTGGGCTGCATCAAGTTGGAGAAATCTGACCTGCCCCCCCCCCTCCCCCCCCGCCTCACAGCAAGAGGATAAGGCTAGGGGAGCTTCAGGGTTGTTGGATCACTGTTGCAGGTTTTTAGAGTGTGTTTGTTGGTGCTGGTGGATTAGTCAGGTATAACCATGGTAAAGTGAGCTTCACTGTTCTCGGATCAGTTTTTAGAGGTTGTTAGATTTTGTTTGGTTCTGTTGGGGGACTGCAAACAATACAGTCAGTTTTTCGCTACCATACCAAGGGGTGTAAACTGAGCAATCAAAACCCGGGTAGATGAAGGTTAGTAAGGGATACTCCTAACTGCAAACGGGTGCAGCCACCTTGAGACCATTTTAATACCGGGATTTGATCATGACTTAGGTGGCATCCCGCACCGCCCCTTCGACTATCGACCCCCTTCTTGATTCCTACTGAGAACCAGAAAGTCATCCTTGGACGTTGTACTTTTTGGAAGACCATTTTAGTCGCAGACCGCAAGTTCAGACTTTTTGGACAAATCCGCTTAGGAAGCACAATACTGCGCCTCATGCAAGGGATCGAACGTCACGTGGAATTCCAACAAAATGGAGGGTGGTTCAACGGTTTTTTTGGGGGGCGCCTCAAGAGGTCAAGAACCCTTGCTCTGGGAAATTCTGGGAAACTACAATGCGTCCAACATCGCCAAGGAGATTCCTTACTATGATCCCCCCTTTCAGCAGCTTCAACCCAAACACACGTTTGCGGTTCCATGGCAACGGGGGGTCCTTACATGTGACCCCCCAAAACCAAAAAAACGCAAGCAGGTTCAGGGACTCCGTTGAGTCAACGTGCCAACTTGTGGATAGATCATTCTTCATTTACCCGCCCAGCAAGTTGGCAAGTTGTTTGAGGGTTCCAATGTTTCGGCCCGAAATCCATGGCTGAGCTATTCCAAGAAAGACCAGAAATTGGTTGCAGTCCTGCGAGAAAACCGGCTTTTGCCATCTGGTCCCCGAAAAGGGGTCGCGGCGAACATCTGCACATGAACATATGTATCAAAATAGGGGGTGGAAAGGGTCTCGACAACTCGCAAACCTGAGAATAATTTGGGTGTCGTTCTTTTGGGACCCCCCCAAAAAAAAACACGCATAAATAAATGAACAATTTTAAGTGAATAAATCAAAAGTAGCATAGATTAGGGTTTTGCCGTTGGTCCACAAAAACACAGGGGCACCCTCAAAACGGTGACAATTTTACATGGGTATATCTCTTTCTGAGACCCCACACATCGTTTTTGGTTCTTCTTCTTCTTTTTTCTTTCTTCTTTTTTTTCCTTTGGGATTCCCCTCAAAAATCCCACCAACGGAAAGTACCAACGTCCAAAAACCGGAGCTCAGGGCTGAGCTCCTCGCCGGTCTTGGAGGCGCGGCTTCTCGACCCCCGAAAGCTCCAAATTCCCGAGCCTTAGGGCGAGGTCGACCTGCGACTAGAAAAAGAGGTACTTGTTTGCCCTGGAAAATCCAGGTTCAAGCAAGTATCCTGAAAAAAGGGGGGTAATTGGAGTAGGGGGTAGCACAAGGGGCTGAATTGCTTCCCTGATGGCCTCAAAGGGGATCGAATCTATCGCCAGAAAACATGGAGCAACAAGCCCACGGCTCAAATGGGTGTGGTTCCTTTGTTGGAGGCGAAGGCTACCCCTTTGGTTTGGTTGTTTTTCAAAGGGAAACCAAAGGAAGCCGAAGCCATTTTGGGGGGTTCCCCTTGTTGGAATTCCAAAAAAGCTTATTAGGAAGGTCAATCCCGTCTGTTTCCATCAATGTGGCCTTGGGTGGTTGGAAGGCTGGTCGGAGATGGTCGGAAGGTGGTCGGAAGTTGGTCGGCGGGTCAGAAGGTGGTCGGGATGTGGTTGGGAGGTGGTCGGAGGTGGTCGGAGGTGGTCGGAAGGTGGTCGGAGGTAATCGGAAATTGGTCAGAAATTGGTCGGAAATTAGTCGGTGGTGGTTGTTTGGAGGTTGCAGCCTGGTTCTAAAGGCGTGGTGCTGTTCGAGCTTGCGGTCGCCTAACGCGTTTCCCTATTTGGATCATGCAGTGCAATTCCCCACATCATTTGCTTTTTAGGCGCCGTTTATACGCCGCCCGGATAAGCCATTTGGAAATCCAACAGTTCCCTAAAGAAAAACACATTCACAAGGGGCTGAATAAACCTAACTTCCCTGTTGTTTGCAAAGGGAATCTATCACCTGGGCATATGTTTGTCCAGGGGACATATCCGCAAACAGTTGCTAACATGATTTTCCCATGGTCCCAGCCCCCATTCACAAATAGTTGGCCCCTTACAGTAAAGGCTTAAGCACTGGAACTAAGTCTGCCTTGGAGTCCAAAATCGGAATCCAATCCAGGCCCCTCATCACATGGAAAACACTGAATCTTGTGAGGGAATGCGCAAAGTTTCCTGCAGGGATTTGGACGGTTACCGCCATGAGGGTCATTTTGAGGAGGTCACAAGGATGACCAACATAGCAAGTGCTGAACCTACAGTAGGTGATGGCGGTCTTAAAAGGGCATGGGTTTTCCTGGTTTCTGTTCTACAAGGGGTACCAGCTCCACAAAAAACACGCCATGGCTTCTGGGACATGACTTTTCCGCGCTTTTGTTTACGCCAAAAACTTTTGGGACCCCGCAACAGAAGCAATCAACTGCAAGAATCTGGGGCCTGCCTTTTCCCTGGGTTTCTGGGGTTGGACAGATTCGGATCGGGTTCAGAATGGAAATGGAAGGTATTTTTCAAGAGTTATTGTTGTTGCTCTTTTTTTTTTTTTTTTTTTTTTTTTTTCGGGGGGAAGTGCCGTGTTAGCACATAGCTCTGTTGGAATTTGCATCTTTAACCCCCAAGCGGTGCTCCACCGGCAGAATCGGTCTGTCACCCCCGTCTGTCTTTCTGGTCGCCTCGCCGGCTGAAAAAACTCCGCCCTGGAGAAAAGAACCAAACAAGTACCATATGGCACCCCTAGAAAACTGGTCTTTCTTGTCACCCCCGTGTTTCTTCTTCTTTCCCTCGCTGCTTTGGTTTATGCGCCAAAAACTTATGGGGACCCTCCAACAAAGAAACACCCAGCACGGTCTGTCACCCCCGTTCGTCTTTCGTCTCGAATTTTCCCCAGGTGCTCACCGTGGCCTTGCGGGATCCCAGCTCCGAGATCAAGAGCGCGGCCGCGGGGGCGCTGGGAATGCTCAGCGCCTCGCGAAGCTTGCGGGGCGTGGGAACCGCTGGCTTCGGGGCGCTCGGAGCGGGGTGTCGGTATATGTGTCGCAAAGGGTTTTTTTGGAAAGCCCCCGAAAATATATATATATATAATAATATAATTGGCGGTTCTTCTTTTTGGTGTTCCATTTTGGCACTTGCCGAAAAAGGGGACATTGCCATCATCAACCGACACTCCCTTTCGATTTTTTTGGGCCTGGGGTTGAAACGGGCTTTGGGTGTGTCATTTTGTGCTGGGCGTTCAGTGCTCAGAACGGGGTTGTCGGGCTTCGGTACCATATTATAGGGGCCGGAATATGTGGAACGAGGCTGGCGCATGGTGTGGGGTGCAAAACGTAGGTTTCGAACACCAGCTTTGGGCTGTAAAGAAGACCTTCTGACCGTGGGGTACTTGAACAGTTTACATGTATTGGTGATTGTAGGAGTGAGCTCTTCGGTTGTTGGGTACATCACACCTCATAGCATCAAGTTTGCTCAGCGCTTCAAAAAGGTTTGGACGGGGCTTGGATGTGCGCATGGATTATCCTTCAAGGAGCTTCGTTCGAAAAAATACCTCTCAGGCGGTTTTCCTGAGGGTTCTGGAGCAATTGCCAAGATGACGTCTTACTTTTCTTGACTGGCCTAGGTTGGTTCTGTTCCCAGATCCTTGCAAACCATAGACCATAGAGAAACAAATCCCAACACACACACACACACCCCAGATTTCAGTTTTGAACCGTAAACACCACCATTGTGGGGTCCTCCCCCAAAACAAGGCACACCCATTGTGTGTTTGTTGGAGTTGAGGGTATCCTTTCCAGCTTGGGATCTATTTAGAACCCATGCTTCTGAGAACAGCTTGAGATGGCAACCTGGGCATAGATTCTGGAGCCAGGCAGCCGGGATGACGAGCTCAAAAATCCCTCCAAAAGCATTGGTTAGAAATAATTTGAACAGTTCTTTGCGCTGCCAACATTCTCCTTCTTCCGCCCTGCGTCAGGTCCGTGTCTGTCGGCAGCACCATGTCGTGGACCCTTTGGACATTCTTGGGCTACGTGTGAAAACAGGCCTTCCCCATTCCAAAATAACTTGTGGCAGTCTTTCTGGGTTTGCTTCGCCGACTCCCTCAAAAGGGTACCCTCAATAAACCACACCCATTTCGCGGGGTGGGGGGGGGCGTGTCCACCAACCGCTTTTGATGAATGGGAACCCAGATGAACAACGCCCTATGAATGGTTTTGGCGGGGGGTTGGATTGGAGGAACACCCCCCGATCAGGTTCCGTTGGCCTATAGGTGTCCCTTTGATCGCTTAGCTCGGCAAACAAAAAAGAAGGGTTCCACTGCTTCAGATATTGCGCTTTTATGCCATCCATTTGCAACAAAAAAACATCTATTTTGAAGCAAACATGCGAATCACCATGCAACTAGAATCTTGCGCCTCAACCAGACAGAAAAAACAAGGAACTTCTCCAAACAAGTTCCACCTTTTCTGCGCCCTTTCCGCGTGGCACCCGCGTTTTCCACCCGCCCGCGGAACACGAGGCGCCACCAGCTCGGTGGAGGCCTTGGCCACGTGTCTGGCGGACGCCCAGAGCCACGTGCGCGCCGCCGCCGCGCGGTCTCTGGGCCCGGAGCCTCGGGACCGCGCGCGGCGAGAGCGACGGAAGTTCCGCTCGCTGCGCGACGCGAAACCGAAAACCGAAACATGGTTGTGTCACGTCTCTGGACCCAATCGCACTCCGAAGGATCAGTAGTTAAGGTGCCACCTAGCGAATTCCCCTTCGAATAACAGGGTGCTAACTCCTTTCCTTTCACGGTTGTTGTTGGGAAACATTTTTCCCATGTTTTCTTATTGTGGTTGAGTCGTTAAATTCCAACCACTTAACTGCTAAAACATGAATTGTTGCTCCCCTTTCAACGTCAACCAAGAAAACGACGGTACGCGGCGCTTTTGTGTTTTTTGGTGAAACAAGCGGGGGAACGAAACGAAGCTGCCCGCTTGATCTCCTTCCATTTGCTTAAGAATGAATATGTTCTTTTAATTAACCCGAAGGGAATGTACCGCGTTTGCGTTTTTTTTTCTCACTTTTTTTCCAGGGGTCTTTTTTGGCCAGTCCACTGGGGAACTGAGTTAAGGGAATCCCCAATCGGGTTAGGCAGGGAACCGGTCTCCTTAGTGGCCTTCCAGTAGGGCTTATGGATTAGGATTGGCCAACACGAACCATAAACAATTTGAACTGCCCATTTTGGGTGGCGCTTTTCCTTTTTTTGCGCGAAGGGTACCCCCCCCCCCTTGGCGCATCCTTTTTATGAGGCGAGGGGTAGGCCCCCCCTTTTTTCGGTGGTGTTAAAGGGAAGCCAAGAGTAAAACTCCGAAGTCCATTTTGAGCGTGCCCAAGAAAAGACACATACCCAGTTGGCCAGCGAAGTAGGCTGGTCCTGCCTGTTTTAAAGGGGATAACCAGGCCTGTGTAAACCCTGGTTGGTGCTTGTGGACAAGAAAGGGAGCCTTATAAGTACTTATAAGCCTGATGTGGAATCGGGACACTTCGTTGGCGGACCTTGGAGTTGGTCATAGGTTTCCCATCTGAAGCCAACCGTTCGGTTGGTTGCCAATCCTCCTGTGTGTGCAACCGCGCACCTTCGTTTCGCTGGGGTTTGACAGTCCCTGAACTTCCTTTTGTGATGGACCTAAAGTGGCATTCATCTTGGAACCCACCAGTAAGTTGGTCAACCGGGGAATCCAGTGACCAGTGGAAGCTGAAGGCTCTGGGGATGCTTTTGTTTTTTGCCTTTTCCGGGGAGACCAAAAGGGAAGCAACGCGATGGCTTGAAATCCCAGTGAGAAAGGTGGCAGAAGGACATGCCTGGTTTTTTCTTGGCTGGCTGCTTGAGAAGTCCTATAAATGTCGGCCACTTCAAATAGCTCCGTTGCCGTTGTTGGCAGACAAATCAAGGAGTCGACCCCCCAAGAGGATGGTGAAACGAGGGGTGGGTCAAACTCTTAGAAGAAGCGCCGACGCCTTTTGGCATTTTGGTCGCTGTAAGATGCCAGGCACACACTAAGGCAGAAATTTTGAATCATGGCCGCCCAGGAATGATCATTGATGAGCTGTCCCCCAAGGTGCAGGGCTTTTTCCCCCCTCAGCAAGAAACACACCTGCATGGACTCGTTCGGCCTGTCCGTGCCGGGAGCTGTCCTTTCCCGCAGAGACCGCGGAGAGCGCGGCGCTCAGGACAGATTGGCGGCAAGCATGCGGCCAGCGCAGTGCCCGAGGCCCCAGTGTCCCGAGCCATCCGTTTCGGCGCATGGTTCGGAAGAAGACCTCCAAAGACCCCCTCAACACGACCGAGAACGCTTCATTCGATTGGGCCCTGCTTTGAGCAAAGATATTGTTGGCCGTGGCTTCATGTTGCTTGGCCGAGGCCCAACTGTGAACGACTCATTCGGCCCCGATTTGGCCATTATTTGTTGAGCGTATATGAATCAACCCCAGTTGATTAATGAGGAGGGGTGTCCGATTCTGGTTGTTGGTGGGGCATTTGTTCCCATATGAATAAATCCCAGTTGATCTATAGGGGGGTGTCCGATTCTGATTTGGTGGGGCTTCAGAAAAAAAAATAAACACACATGTTTGTTGTTTAAACATTATCAAAGCCCATGCTTTTTTGACATGGTCAAAACCCACCACGTTTGGAGGGGCCACAACCAGCCCAGTTTTTGCTTTCCCTCGGGCCCGGTTCTTCCCTCGCTCGGTCGGGCGGCTCCCAGGCCACGGCTCACCCAGTGCTTGAAAGACGCGGACCACGTGGTCCGGCGGTCCGCAGCTGTCTCGCTGGGGCGCATCGGGCCCTTCGGCGCAAGAAGTTGTGGAGCTGAGAGAAACTCGAGCGGCGGATGCATAGGTGTCCTTTTTTTGATTGGTTTGCTTAAGAGATAGAGGGACCTGGTTTGGATGGGGTTTATTCCATTTACCACGGCCATCTATTTTTCCAAAAGGCCAACTATGGTCGGATCGGAGACAGAGAAAGAGAGAGAGAGAGAGCCACGTTTCTCTTGCCAAATGTTGTTTACCTTTTCTCCCCTTTTATTTTCCTTTCATCTTCATGTCCCCTCATTTTCCGTTGGTTTACTTCATCTTCCGTTTTCATCAACAAGTGAGTCTGGACCAGTTCTATGGCTTAAGGGCGGACATCAGGGAGACTCTCTCTTCCAGTTTGCCCAACTTTTCCCCCTCAAATCCCGGGGTGGGGATCATGCAGTTGAGCCGCTGCTAAAGAGCCATTGTTTGGGTAGTAACTGATCAGCATATTTTTGCATTCTTGATGTTTCCAAAAAGAAATCAACATGGAATGCATCAAGAACAAGAGAAGCACATCCAGGCCGTCACTTGGGGGGAGTTTCCACCTGGTCTGAGGGTCAATTGGGGTGAGCTTGTTTAGGTCCAGGGCCAAGATCCTCAGATCCTCAGATTACCCTCTTGTCACCCTCAGGGGGTCTCCACTCAGAATCTTGGCTCCCTTAGCTTTTTAGCCTTGTGTTTAGTGGTCGTTTCCATTTAAACCACTAGAAAGTGAACAACTTGCGGGGGAGAGGGCAGCCCAGGCATGAACTTCTAAGGACCTGGGTCCTTGACTTTGGTCCAAAACCCGGTCGGAGGGTTTTTGAGTCGCAGGACCAACGCGACCTTTGCAGCCCCGCACTTGGCAGACTGCATGAGGGATTCCCACAGCCAGGCTGAGACGCGAGAAAGTGCTGCCATTGACTTGACTTGGCTTCTTGGGTTTTTCGAGACTGCTTGGCTTGGTTGATAAAAAGGGTTGATAAAAAGGGTTGCCCTCATAACTTGGTTTTGAAGTACCCCACAACGCAGTACTGACCGTTTAGGGTCTTGCAATGGGTAACCAAGGGCTTTTCCGACCTTTCAACACCGAAAGGAAATTCCCTGGCCAGGGGTGCCACGCTTGATTTTTCAACCCCCCAAGTGCAGAGGCTCCTCTTGCGGGGCCGGGTGCAATTTTCCCAAAGGGAAGTCGTCAGGCACATCCAGCTTCCGTTTGCATTGATTTGCTGAATATCGTATTTCCCCCTGTTGGCTTTAAAGGGAATCTATTGCTGGAAATATGTTTCTTTTTCCTGGGGAAGCATCTCCAAATGCAGGCTTGGGTACCTACACAAAGGAATCTCCAGATAGCAACATGTTCTATAGGGAATCAAGAGAGGCTCACTTGAGGTCAGGGACTTTAGTCACTTTTCGGGATTGGACCTTGTCAGTTGTAAAAGACAGCTGTGGTTCGCTCTTCAATACCAATCCACTGTTGGTCTTAAAGGGAATCTATGACTGCTGGACATTTTGTTTATTTGTTTCTGGTGACTTAACTTGGTGGCTCACAGCCATCTCCTTCCCTTCGTTGGTTTAGTGGTTGGCTCTCCATTTAACCCACAAGTAAACTTTTAGCAGATCAGAAATTGGACAGCCTTGGGGGTTCGTTCTGGCCAGAGGGGTTCGTCATTCAACTGTTCAAATGGAGGTTGATCAATATTTCAATTAGGGCCCCAAAATGACCATGGGCTGAAAGCCATCTTTTTGGTAGTTTCCCTACATGGCCATGCCAAGTTACTGGTGTCATTGTTTTGAGGATTTCTGAGGGTTATCAAAGTCAGAACATGGAATCGGTTGTTTCCCTTTATCCCACCACATTTGGGGGGTGACTTTGATCATGGTAAAATAATGAGGCCAGCCATAGGTGTCCTTTTTGGTGGGTTTGCTTAAACAAATAGAGGGCGAGTCCTGGTTTATATGGTTGGTTTCCTTCTTGATCAACGTTTGTGGATCAACCCCCATATGGCTGTGGCTCAAAAACATGTACCAAAAACGGCACCTTAAATGGAACCAAAGACTAAGACCTGCGTAACCCTAGCCCTTTAATTTTGAGCCACCCATATATCCTCGGCAGGTGAGAGAGGCGGCGGCCATCGCAATTAGCCGCCTCGGGGTCACCGACAAGATCGCCCACAACGCCTCCATGCTGAATATATATATATATATATACATATATACATATATATATATATAATGTAATATATATATATATATGGTCCCGTGTTCCGTGTTGCTACCCCCCCCCCCCCATATGGTATGGGTCCCCCAGGACCCCCCCCCCCCCGCCCCGAGACCCCGAGCCCCCATATCCTGTCACCTACGCACCCCCACCCCGACCCCCTGAACTCGCACCCCGACACCCCAGCAGCCCCACCCCCAACCATAAACCAACCCTAAACTAACCCTAAACGAACCGTAAATACCCTCTAAACCAAACCCTAAGCCGTAGACCTCTAAGCCTAAACCAACCCTAAATCAACATAAACCAACCGTAAACTAACCCTAAACCAACCCTAAACTAACCCTAAACCACCCTAAATCAACATAAACCAACCCTAAACCAACCCTAAACTAACCCTAAACTAACCCTAAATACACCCTAAATATACCCTAAGCCAATTATAAACCAACCCTAAACCACCACCACCCAACCACAGGACCACAACCACAGGGGGGGGGGTACTTGTCTGACCCATGACCATTGGTGTGTACCATATATAGACATGTCTGTGTCAAAATGGGAACCTGGGAATGTGGCGTTTTGAGTTACCCCCCCGTCTTTTTTTTGAGTTACCCCTCGTCTTTTTTTGAGTTACCCCCCCCCCCCCCCCCCTGTTTTTTTTTTTGAGTTACCCCCCCCGCCTTTTTTTGAGCTAGCCGCCTTGTTTGGAGTGAAGCGGACAAACGAGCACACCTATTTGGACCCCCGCAAATGGCTAGCTTTTCTTTGGGTTTTACCCCGACCCCACACACACACACACACACACACACAAGCACAAACACTAACACAACCGCAAACGCAGACACAAGCACACACACACGCAAACACAACCGCACACGTTGCTCAAATGGTAACGCAAACACAAACACAAGCACAAACACAAGCACACACACACAGAAAGAAAGACAAAGACAAAGAAAAAGACAAAGACAAACACAAACTGACACACACAACCAAACAACAGTACAAACACAGACAAACACAACAATACAAACACACTCAAATACAAATGCAACCGTAAATGCAAACACAAGCACAAGCAAAAGCACAAGCAAAAGCACAAACACAAACACAAACACACACGACAAACACAAACACAAACACAAACACAGACACAGACACAAACACAGACACAAACACAGACACAGGCGCGCGCACAGACACAAACACAAACGCAGCCAAACACGCAAGCACAAACGGAAACGGGGAAAACGCACGCAATGGTTGTCATTCGGTTTTTGGGCTCGGGCCTCTTCCTTGGGACCAATTTTTCTGTTTTGTTTTGGGGGGGAGGGGGGGGGTGGTAAATGGAAGCCAAGAGAGGAAGCCTAACATCCATCTTTCCATTCACCCTCTATAAAAGCCAGGGGTTCAATGCCCACCAATCGGGGGTTACCTAAACTTAAGAGTGTCGAAGTTGGAAGCCACAAAGTAATACAATTTCGGGTGGGGTGGCGGGGGGAACAGGGCGCCCAAAAAATGGACCAAATGGGGTTTGATCAGTCTTCCATGGACAACTTTTCCCATTTAGTGGTGAAAGTCATTAT
>CAUJNA010000251.1:55000-75000 GCA_963377175.1 Effrenium voratum
GGCCTCTTTTTTGGTTCTCAAGACTTCGATGTATTGCTGTGGATGCCAAGTGTGGACTTTGTGTCATCGCTTCGTCTTCGCGAGAAGTAAGCCGTTTGGAACACCTCGGGATGGGCAGTACTCAGAGCTAATTAACCGCATTTCTTCCTTGAAGCCGATTTTGCGGAGACAGCTTACTGCCGCTTGGGATTTGGCTTTTACTTGGGTTGCTGATGAGCCTCGTACTCATCATACAGCGCTGCCTCCTGTTTTGCTGGCAATCATTTCCACTTCTATCACTTGGGGATGGATTCGAGAAGCTAACGTGCTTGCTTTACTTTGGGCAGGTATCTGCAGGGTTGGGGAAGTCCTTCTGGCCCACCAGCACTTTGCTCTGTTGCAGATAAGTGAGCCAAAGACGCGCTTCAAGGGCGCCAGACACCAGGCTGCAAACATTGATATTCCTGACTTACTTGAGATTATCGGAATTGCTTTTCGGCAGCTTTCGCCAGATGAGCCGCTCTGGCCTTTTTCAGGCCAGACATTACGCAGCAGGTTTGACAAGGTTTTACGGGCCCTGAGTATCCCTTGTACTTGATTTGGGTTCTTTTCGACCGGGCGGTGCCACCTACCTGGTTGCTCCAGGAGTCTGAAGCTGTCGAACCTGTGAGAAGGCGGGGCAGGTGGCTGTCCACAAGGGTATGTGAGATTTACTTGCAGGAGGCTGTCGCAGTGACGTTTTTCTCTGCACTGGAACCGCGCACCCGGAATATCATCTCGCTTAGCGCTAGATGTTTTCCAGCGTGCCTCGCCCGTGCGCGGGAATAGTCGTTGGCTGGCATACCGGTTAAACTTTGGTATTTTCTCTCTTCCTCACGGACTACTTGATTCTCTTTTCAGGGATGCATGGGTGATGCGCCTTAGCTCAGGCTTGCTTTGATGATCAGGCTTTGCTTCGATGAGGCTTACTTTCAGCACACATGTGCCTTGGCCCGCCCACACTCTGGCTTTGGCAGCTTGAGGCGGCGGGGCTGGCCAAACATATTTCAACCCCATCAGAGGCATGCGAAAAGGGGTGAAAGCTTAAGACAAAGACAAGCCCTTCCCATGCGCCTCCCCTTTGGAGAAAGGGGTCGGCGGATACCTGTGCATGCATGGAAATACAACATACATACATATACATATATATATATAGGGTAACACATGCTGTCTTTCTCTAGCCTTTCTCTCCCTCTGTCTATCCGAGGCTGGGAATCCAAAAGGGCATCATCAGAGAGGCACGGGTTCGTGTTGGCGTTTTTTTCCCACGGACTATAATTTTGTCCCATACCGACCCTGAGGAACGCCAGCAGTTTTTTTCTTTTTCGCCGAGGGATGGTTAGGTCGGAGCTTGCAGGACACCCCGCAATCTGCCGCGAAGCCGCCGCGCGCACCTTTTGTAGAGGTTGTGATTTTTATTTATTTTTTCGGGTTCATGTGGGTATGAGTTTTCATCGGAGCCTTTGGCGAGCATCATGGTTGGGATTGATGTTCGCCACTTTTCAGGGGTCTATGAAGCCATGCGCGAATGTCGGCGCGTCAAGCTGATCAGCTCGAAACCTGATTTTTTTTGAGTTGCTCCTAGTTGGACCTTTATCATGCTTCATCCTTTGGTAGCATTCTGAAGCAGATTGAAAGTCTACATGGAGTCCTTGGCTTTGAAGCGCGCTTGCGCTTACGTGGGATGATCTCATCAGTTGAACTTCCTGAATCAGCAATGCCATGTGCCCAGCCCTCTACAACTACACGTACAGCGGTGCCTCAAAATACTGCCAAACCCACGGCGTGTACCGCTTTTCACATTGACCTTGAACGGCCTGTTGGCCTGTTGTCCTGGGCTTGCGCTACCGCATTGGCATGGCGCGTTTTCACCGGATCACCTGCATCACCACAGACCAGGAGCCCAGCATGAGTCAGCCATTTCGGCGGGCATTTTGGCTGCCAAGACAACCTGCATGTTTCCGCACTTCGCGCTCATTTTGTGCGGCTCACGCAGCGGATTTCCCGAATAAAAGGCTGGGATTGAATTTGAACATCACTTTTTGGTTGCCGATTTGAAGTGAGTTTCTCTCGGTGCTGTGTGCAGCTTGGAAATCTTGATACTTTTTACCCTTTGCTCATACTTCGAGCTGCGATCGAATCGGTACGTCAGGTCAGCGGTTTGTAAGTATAACCAGAGCTCTCCAACCAATGCCATGGTGTTATGTCCTTTTACTGTGGGTTAGTTGCGAAGTCTACACCTTAATTGGTGGGTTGGATTGCTGGCCAGGCTTGAACCCCGGCTTTTAGGGCCAAACCTATTTCTCAACGTCCAAACCAAGCCAAACCAAACCAAACCAAACCAAGCTAAACCAAACCAAACAAAACAAAACCAAACCAAAGCAAACTGGACCAAGCTAAGCCAAGCCAAACCAAACCAAACCAAACCAAGCTAAACCAAACCAAACCAAACAAAACCAAACCAAAGCAAACTGGGCCAAGCTAAGCCAAAGCCAAACCAAAACAATCCAAACCAAACTGGACCAAGCCAAACCAAACCAAACCAAAAGCAAACTGGGCCAAGCCAAGCCAAACCAAACCAAGCCAAGCCTTTAGGGGTAAGGTGAGATTCACGAGGCGATGACCATCCGCACGAAGGATGAGAACGCCAAAGTGAGAGCCACCGCGCCGGAAAACCCAGTTCCCGCGAGCGCCGTAGCGTCCGAGATGAAGACATGGGACAGGTCTAAACTAGGTCTCCCAGCGATTGCTGCCCTTCTCTACCGTTTCTTTATTGGTGGGGAGGGTTCCACTACTAAAATAGACTGCAGAAAAAAGTTGGTACCCTTATTCTAGCCTCTCTGGAGGACCTAGCAAAGATCCAAACCCTTTGGGGTTGCCGGGGTCGTTATGTTGATTGTTTTTGGGGGTGGTCAAAGTCGGAACATGTGGCTTCCCTTTCACCCTGTCAGGGGTGACCATGATCATAGTAAAGTAGTGAGGCCAGGGTTGGGGGGGAGGGTCATCCACCTGGTAGTTGTCTGAGACAACCAGAAGGATTCTTATTTTCGGAACCAGGGAAAACGGGGCAGGTTCGAGCATGGTACATGTGACTGGACAAAAAAATCACGAGAGGCATTGCCCCTCCCTAAGAACCGTGCCTCTAAGAACACTCTTAAGAATGTAAGAACTTGTCTTGGGGGGTGGACCATTGGCTTCCCTAGAACTGAAGTATAGCGAGCTGACTGGAGAAAACCATGGATTGTACCCATGCAGGTTCAGGATTTTGCCCTTGCTCCAGGTTTGCGTTTTTGTTCGTGATTTGCTCGTCTACATCCAGGAAGTCTATGGTCAATTTGGGGTTCAGGACGATTCAGGGGACGCGCCGCACAGTCTGTGCGACGGATTTTGACTGTGACTGATGTGAGGATATTAGATGGGAAGATATAGTTGAGGGCCCGTCAACAGTATGCCAGCCACATATGGGGTTTCTTTTGCTGGCTACTTTCAAAGACGAAATCCCCCCCCCCCCCCGGCAGAATCCTTTCCCCAGCCGATCTTGGTATCCCGGCAACAGCAACCAGTGGCACACATTTGTCACGCCAATATCAACCCCTACACAACCGTCAATCCACCCCACTCTAAACCCTATCCAACCCTAAATGCACCCTAAACCTAATGTGAACCAGCCCCCCACCCACCCTAAACCAGCACGAGCAGTCTTGATCCAAGCCTTCACCAACACTGAACCAGGGCCCACCCTAAATCACATCTAGGTCAACCATCTAAAACCACACTGAACCCCGAAGACGGTTGAACATGCCGCCCTACCTGAGGTTTCGATTGGGAGCATCCCTAGCAATCCCCCGCGAAGCAATTCTGCAATTCATTCTCTTAGTTTTGGGTTTGACAACGGGGTGTGTCAAAACAGGTCACTTGGCGCAATTCGGCGGAGCACGGCCAGCAATTTGTAGTGCCAACTTTTTGAGCAAATAAACGAGATAGAGGTCGCGCCGAGAGGAGAGAACAGATCACGGCCAGCCAAACTGAACCGTCCCTTTTGGCCGAACTTGCAAAGATTTGCTTGCAATTGCAGCTTGCAACCTGCTTTGGCTGAGCTTTGTGGTTGAAAAGCGGAGCCAAAATTGAGCATAACGCGATTTTGAGGGCCTTCCCACATTGAAAGTTGGAGCAGGGGTCGATTCCTGGCCATGGGTCCCCGTCAGCGAGGTCGACATGCCTGAGCATGCTCAACATGCAAGAGGATGCGCACCAGAAGAGGAAGAAGCACAAGGCGCTGGCAAGTCCGCGCAGTTCGTTCGACGGGACCGGGACTCGCGTTTTTGGGTAGAAGCTGATTTGGGTTGAAACGCAAACGACAAGCCCCAGGAGACATGACTGCAACTGCAATTTCCTATTGGTAAACTCATAGCTATAGCATTAAAGAAAACATGATGGTTTATACATTATGCGATTGTAGATTGCTACATGTTTCTCTATATTAGTATATGGAAGTTTCATAGGTTGACCAAGTCTCTTGTTCTATATGTGCAGCATATCTTATCATAGAGCACTTCCTTGTGCATATATATCTACAGTTGAGTGAAAGTAGACAGCACAATTCCCCCATTTCAGTCTACAGACATCCTCAATACTTACCCACATGGGAATTGAATTCCAGCTTTGGATTTTTCAGTCTGTGGGCTATCTTCAAGGACATTCATAAAACATTAACTCTAAAAGTTGTTCCTTTTTCTAAGTGCCCCCCACAAGATGGATTTTCGGTTTTGCTTTTGGTCTTCCTTCACGCCAAAACAGGTACCTTCATTTTCCGCACTAGGTGGATCTATCCCTTTTTAGCTCCAATCTCGAGCACCGACGGGTACCAACCCCAAAACAAGTGCGAGCCCCAAGCCGGTGCGGGTTTTCTCAGCGCGCCAGGCGAAGAAGCGGGGCGACTCGCGCCTCAGCTGCAAGAAATCCGCGGGAAATGTAACGAAAGTCCGGTCGGCATGGGTCCTGCCTATTTACTAGCGAGCTCACCTTTATCCGGGGGGTATAACGAGCTCGTGACAAAGGTCCTTTGCTTGCAGATCCATTAATTCGGGGTTCCAGAAAGGTTTTTGGTTGGTTTTAGGTGGTGAAAGGTGGTTGGGGGTTTCCCCATTTCACCCACAAGCTAGAAGCTTATAGAAGGGGATCAGACAACGGACAGCCCGGTGAGTCGGAGAGTATCTAGCTGGTAAGGGAGCCGCTCAGGAGCTGGTATCGAAATGCCTTTAAAGATACCAGGAGGTCTGTAAGGCCATGGTAAGTAGGCATGCCTGCTTGGCTTCTCTTTTGACACTTCTTCGGTGTTCACTCTGGTTTTAAGTTTGGTTCTAATCATTGGCAGTGCCATATACATATCTTGTCCAGAAGAACAACTGGACCAAGGGGTAAACAAGTTGGGTGAAAGCCAGTGAAAAGTCGAGGCCACTTTCTGCGATAGGGGACACAGCTTGAAGTGATAAACTAGTCACAGTCCTGAGAATGGCTCACTTTGGTATCACGAGTGTTTGCCACGTGATGCCGGGGACTAGTTTGTGGGTGTCCAGTGGGTGTACTTGATTATTTGTTCTATTGCTTTGCTTGGTTTTGCGTTGGTGTGCTTGCTTCTTGTTCCTTTGCATGTTACATGAGCACGAACACCTCCAGGATTCTTTCGCCAGAGTCTCGCGCGAATCTGAGGCGCGAGCCAGATGCGGATGCGGATGATGACGAAGATGTTGAGCTGGATGGCGCAGCTTGGCGAATCCGGGGATCCGCTCGTTTGTTCCTTGGTTTCTTGCTGGGAGCCTCGCATGAATCAAATGCGAGGCGCGTTTGGACCTCCAAGCAGTGACACATTGCAAACGGCCAGCATGGCCAAGTTTCGGGAAATCCAGGACAAGATTCGTCAGAGAAAGTGGGCGAGTCGATAAACAGTTCTACTGATCTGGAGTTCGCAGGTCACAAGACTTTGCGGGCAGAACCGGCATGATTCTTGGGGTTGATGCACCATTCTGTCCAAGCGTCACAGAAAAAGTATAAGATAAAGTAAAAGAGTTGGGTTCCTTTGGTTTCGCTTTGAAACAACCCCGACATGGATACGCTCAAAAACGCCGCATCCGTATTGTGGATGGACGACAAAGAATATGCACCACCTAAGAAACCATGGAGTGTGATTCGATTTTTCTGCCAATACTCACAAACAATGGTTTCCCGTTGTTTCAAAGTGGGTCAAGATAAAACCACCAGGATATGGACCGCAGGTTTTAGTCCTTACCAGGGCAACCCATTTTGGGGTTTCCAACGATTTTCGACCACCGCAGCCATAGCTCGCAGGCGCTGGAGCTGGAGGACATCGCGCGGCTGGTGATTTCATTGACGCGGCGCCTCAAGGACTGAGAGGAATCCTCAGCAAACTCCCGCGGGGTGGTCCAAGTGGCCCGGGGCTTGCGGCGAACAACCTGGACGTCAGGAAGAAACTGGGGACTGGGGGGGGGGGTTCAGGAGGCACCGCGACTTTGGGTGAAATCAAAACGCAGTCCAAGATGCTTCAACTTTGCCGGAACTTCCACCCAAGTGCAGGTTTCCTCTAAGATGTATAGACTTTCAGCCCAAAAGTGCAGGCTTTTGGATGGAACCCAAAAGGCAACAAGGAAAGGGTCAGCACGGACCTGAATACCCTCGAACCAAACGCCAAATTTTCATAGGCAACAGGACCACCCAATGTGCCGGGGAGTTGTACGATGGTACACTGCTTTGGCATCCGATCCTGTTCTCGACCTTGATTCGCCGCCGGCCGGCCTTGATTCGCCGGCCGGGGAATGGTCCTATCGGTCGGGCCTGTCAGTTTCAACTTTTTAGGCAGGGCCAGCTCAATCCTCGCATTTCACGTGAAGCAAAGAGAGAGTGTTTTTTGTTTAGGGGTCCTTGGTTTTTTGTAGACATCAAACCTCCTCCTTTACGGTTTGAAGACTTCGTTTTGTGGTTCCGTGTTTGGGGGGAGGTTTGGAATGACGGATCGAGCTCCAGACTCACGACACGAGCCAATTTCGTCATGGCCGGGTCTTGAAGCTCTCGGCACCAACATGGAACGAATTGTCCCAGCCACGTTTCGTGGCTGGCCATGTGTCTGAGAAGCATCGCGTGGTTTGCCCTGCCAAGGTGCCCCATAAATTTCCTGGGGGGGGGGCATTCTTGTAGGATGATGTGTTTCGTTTTTGGTTGGGGTTCCTGTGGGGATCTCAGGAACCTGGTCCAACTCGTAAACCGGTTCCATGTTGGTGCGAGGGTCAGGGGCTGTGCAGCCCAAGGCTGGAGGAACAGATTGCCACGGCCATGCAAAGTTTACACAAATCGGCACGCGGCACGCCGCCATGCTGAATCTTTATGTGCTTGTCTTTCTCTCTCTTTTGCGGTAGACCTTGTTCAATGCCATTGAACATGCGTGTCTTGAAAAAAAAAACTGCTTGGATGAAGGGAACCACAAAAGGCGGCTTCTGGTGGTGACTCACTTTGCTCTCTGCAGCACACAGCCAGCGTCTTCGCGAGTGAAAAGAGGAGAGGTTCTTTCGGAGATGGTACTCTCGGAACCAGCGAATCGTCGAGTTCCAGAACGATGTTTAGTTGCTTTTAGGTGGTGAAGGTGGTTGGGTTTCCCCATTTGACTCACAAGTTAAAAACTTTGAGCAGGGAATCAGAAAGCGGACACCCCAGTACTCATACCTCTTTGTCTTGGGGGGGGTGTATTTTGAGGGAAAATCACGGGGGATGTACCCATGTCCCTGACTCCGTCTCTTCTCGCTCTTAGGGCTCACTTGAGTGCGTCTTTGGGGCATTGCACCGATTTGCCCAAATATAGGTTCGTCCGGAGCCAAAGGGTCACTCCCATATGGGTGTGGTTCTCATTTTTGTTGACGTTGGTAGCCCTTGTTGTGTAGGTTATAAAGGGAAACCAATAGGAAAACCGAAAAGGACAATTTTGGGTCCTTACAAGGAACCGAGCCACACTAACAAACTTTTGAAGATGATCTGAACTTCGCACCACTTGGGCCGCAGATACAGCCTAACGACGCTCTTCCCAACAATCACGGCAGCGCACAGGGTTGAGAAGACGATAAAGATGGTAAACACATTTGTCCATCCACACTGGACAGAAGGTAAGGTCGAAGGGGGTTCTCTCTGCTGAGGCGTTGTTGCCATCCCGTGTGAGTCAGGACGTGTTGTTCAGCACGCCGAACATGATTTCCATTTTTGGGGATTCCATTTCAATGAACCTTGTTATTTTGTCCGTTGCTCATGTGGGCGTGTGTGGTCTTTTTTGCCGTGTCTTTTTGGGTTGGTTTGGCAGGAAGCCACAAAGAAAGCCGAAATCCCCTTTTTTAGTGTCCCAATTTTTAAGACATACATCTGTCATATGTCTTACGCAAATCCAACTCGAGCCTCTTGCATATAGTACGTGGGGTTTTTGCAATTTGGGAAGATCATAAGCAGACCTTCCAAAGTAGGCAAGGTTACCCATGGTCACTTGGGCCAAATCCGGGTCCTTGGATTCTATGGCCTAAAGTATTGGTGTTTCCATTTCGGGTTGCAAAGCCAACCTTGTCTAGGTGCTGGAAGGACCGCCCTCCAAAATCCAACCTTAGGACCTCCCAAGTTGAGCCACAATCAAAAACCCGGGTAGATGAAGGATAAGGCACGATCCCAACCATTAGCTGCGGCCGCCTTCCGAATTCTTCAAATGGTTCTGGGCTTGGACCATTTGTGTACCAGGTTTTGATCGCGACTCAAATGGGAACCTGGGAATGTGGCTGTTTGAGTTACCCCCCCCCCCCCGCCCCCGCCTTTTTTTGAGTTACCCGCCTTTTTTACTACCGGGTGAAGCACCACACATGGCCCGAGCTTTGAGCCCCCGAGCTTTCCAGGTGTGTCAGTCGCTGCCAGAGTGCGAGCCTGCGCCCCGGATGCTTTTGCGCGAACTTGGGTGTAGCAATGTACCCTACAGGTTAACAGGGGCCCAAAAGAGTGGGGCCCAAAAGGAGGTTCCTCTACAAATAGTTGTGTCTTCTTTTTTTTCCCGGGTTCCATGGTTAATGTAGGAGGTTACAACCATGGTCAGAACTGGGGTCACTGGGGTAGGTCACGTTTTTGTCCATTTTTATAACCTATCTTGAATATTCATCGAAGGAATTGCTTTTTTGGGGGGCCTTGGTGGGGCAAATCCATGGGGTTGGGGCACGAGCACGAGCCTCTAGACTTCCTCCACATAAACTGCGGGGTGGCCGGAGCCCAAGTTGCCCATGCGCATCAAGGACCTCCGCGGGGAGTAAATGGCCCATGTTTTCCCATGAGCATCGCAGATGGCCCTGTCGAGCGCCCATCGCGCGCGACTTCCTCGCCAGCCAAGTGGTCAAGAGGGGCTGAGCCTCGCGTTAGGGAAGACCGAAAAGTACCAAGCTGAGACTCGCGTCACGGCGACCACGGCGGCCTTTTGTTTGATCACCGGGACGTCGATCAAGACGTCACAACATCTTCCGAGCCATGGCGCAGGAACATCAGGAGTACATCCAGAAGCTTGGCAAGCACTAGTTCCAGTAGACCTGTTTGTTTGTTTGTTTGTTTGTTTGTTTGTTTGTTTGTGTTTATTTGTTTATGAGTTTTGAGTCTTGAGCTTGGCATAAGGTATGTGCCAAAATTAGAGGTATCCACACAAGTAGATGTTGGTTTTCCTTTCGGCTTCCCAAACAAAACCAAGCCGAAAAGAGTTCAAGGAACCACAGACACAATAATTATATGTTGGGATTGATCAAAAGTTCCTTTACCTGGGACCACTGGGGAACCCCATGAGAAGATGATATTTTCCTAAATGGGAAGAGTTACTCGTGGTCATTTGGGGCCAGTAGTATTGGTCAACCCCCATGTATATATCTATACATACTAATACATATATACATCCATTCTCGAATCAAGCCAAAAACTAGAGCCTTGCCATACTGTGGATGGACAGAATCTTGCACCAGTTGGTAGGTGGCGAACTTCATCCATCCATAACTGGCGAGGATTTGCTCATCCACTGGGTGGTGTCAAATAGAAAGGTATCCGCGTGGACAGTTCAAGAATGCTAACCCCTCATTCATCGGACGACCAGGTTGATTTGGGTGTCTTTTTGTTTTAGGGAACCCCTTTGTGGCTGGTGAACAAAGCATCACCACAAAGGAAAGCCGAAATCCTTTTTTTTTTGGGACGGGGGTCCGATTCCTAAAAAAGATGAGCCGCCCATCTCGTGATCGAAAGGCAGAAAGTGAATCCGATCCTGGAGAACCTGGTGACGCAGCTGTTGCTGGAACGACCTGAGCAGCTGGCGCCCTTCATGATCAAGCCCCTCGTTCGGTGTAGATCAGAGAAAGTCACCCTCTGGTTTTTTTGGCGAAATAAGTTCACATGCAAGGCCAAGAAGGGACCATCCCTAGGAGATTCCTTCATACATGGCGGTGGGTTGTTTTAGTTTTGTTCTGCGGGCAAGCAAATGTCAAGTGGGAGAACTCTGCACGAGGTGGGATGGATGAAACCCTATGAACACTGGTTGATAAACCACTCATCTCAACTGGTGCGAAACAGATTTCGTCCATCCGCAGTATCAAGTGGGGTTGCAGCCTTTGGTGTCCATAAGTAATACATTGACATGGAAGTTTCTGCCCACTTCACTGCTGGCAGGGTTGTAGTTTTTAGCTTCTTGGCTCTGTTCATTTTGTTGGGGGGCTGCCAAAACAGTTTGGTTGCTACCATTCCAAAAGTTGATTGGAGTCCACCCTGATTGAGAGTGCTCCCCATTTCGAGTCCATATTTCCCCCGCCATATGTCCCCCCGTTTTGAAGGGATGAACTTCATGAATTCATTGCAGCCCTTCAAAGGGCGTCCGCGTAGACGGTGCGCGTTGCCCTCTCGGCTTCGAATCGAGTCTCCGTGGGTCCTTTTGGCAAGGCCTACAAGCAGAGGTGCCCATGATGTTCTGTTCTTAACATCGCCTTTTTCACCCCAAGTCCCACTTAGGTGTAATGTTTTAAAGGGCAGTCTGGGGACCCTTGACAACGGTGCGATATGAGGGCGCTGCATGTTCAACCCGTTGGAATCGACCTTTTTTCCTTCCTGGGCAGCAAGCTCCCAAGGACAAGTGGTTTTCATGATTTAAAGGGCAGTCTGGGGACCCTTGACAACGGTGCGATATGATATGAGGGGGGCGCTGCATGTTCAACCCGTTGGAATCGACCCAAGTGTACAAGGAGGTGTCCTTTTGATGTGTCCTTCACACAGGGTCCAAGTTGCCAAAAAAAAACAGCAATTCAAGGTTACAAGCACGCTTGTTGTCCAACCCGTTGATTTTGAAGGGAATCGATTTGTCACTTAATAGTTCATTTTTGGTACTCCGGCACAGGACGGCAGGCGGAACCCACCTGAGGGTTCTCAAAATGGAGCTTTGTCGGGGTAGCTTTGAAGGGAAACCAAAAGGAAACCAGCCGGAGGAAATGGACTTGTTTATTCCGGAGAGATCCAAATGGGAATCAGATACTCACCCCAAGGTTTGATCCTTTTTCTTTGGGCTTTTCTTCAAACATCCAACAAGAACCGCGGCCCAAATGGTGACAATCTTTGCAGCCGATCCTTGAAACTCCAAATATGGCAGTGGGGGTCAAAATAGGCACTCGAACCTGAACCCTGGTAAATGGAATCAAGGGCTAAATCCTGCGGTCCCCTAGCGAATTAGTTTTGATTCATATGACAAGTCTGCTGAGGGATGCGGTGTGCCCAAGCCTTGCACTCAAGAACGACCCCAAGTTGCTGTGAGTCTGTGCGTTCGAGTGGCGTTCGAGTGGCAGCAATCGCCTGGCACGACATTCTGATGGTTCGTGAGACATATCCCCGAAAGTGAAGCCGATCCCCCAACCGGGATCCTGTTTGGCCTGGCAGGAGGGTTCCTATGATCGCCGGATAGCCATTGAGATGAATAGGGTCCATGAGAAAATCGGGGTTTGCTTATTGCCATGGTGTTGGTTGCTATCACCCAAACGGTTTGGATGCGCTTTTCGTGGATTTCACCAGTTCCCCCCCCCCCCGTTCTCCGATCCACGAATTCGCCACATCCAAGAAACAAACTTCTAGCCAAACTCGTGGAGTTTGTCTTGTTCCTCCGACGGCTTCGTCCTCCAGTAGAGAGGTTGGAATAAGGGTACCAACTTTTTTCTTGTTTGTCTATTTTAGTTGGGGGTTTCTCTCCCAACCACAAAAAGAATCGGCAAGAGGGCACCTAGCTGCGAGACCTGGTAAAAGTAGGCTAGAACAGGCCATGGTTTCCTTTTGGTTGCCCTTCCCATCCGCTTCGAAAACCGCTTCGAAGCTTCGGCCGAAAGTTCGCTTCGGCCGAGGTGGCTGTCCCAAAACTCCAAGACCCCTGCGGCGGCAGCGCTCACTGAGGGCGTGACTCGGGCTCGAACCCGACAGCCGGGGCTCGCTCGTTTCGGAGCGCGGAGGCGAAACGGATTCATAGGGCCCTTACATACTGTGGATGGACGAAATCCTGCACCACCTAAGATTCTCTGGAATGATGATTCTTCTGCAAATACCAACAAACAAATTGGCTCCCATGTTTCAAAGTAGTGCAGGAATTTGTCCATCCACAGTAGGTACCACGAAAGAGAACCATGGGTGAAAGCATTTATCTAGAACGCTTCGAGGAGTGCGGAGGCGGAACTGAGTCAAGGGGAATGTCCGGGTTTCCATAGGGGCCCCATATAATTAGGCACCACCCATATGTAAAAAAAACAAAAAATCGGAACGTTTATTGGCATGGTACGGAGGAATCGGCAGAAAACCAGGGCCTCTTAGGTGTCGGAGTTTGTCTATGCGTACCGCTTGGTTCGACGGCCTTGGGGCGAAATCGGCCTCCAGAAATGGGTATGGACCATGGGTCAGTTGCAAGGTCCAGTGTAATCAGACGTGGGGGAAAAAATGGCCTCAGCCTTTTGATGTGGCGGGTTTTCCGAATCTTGGGTTTCCATTTCTACTTGGGGTCCTCAAATTCACACACGGGCTGGATGGGAAGGGCGGCCAAAAAGGAAACCATGGCCAGTTCTTGGGAGCCTACTTTTAGTGATGGCCGGCCCAAAAGGTGAATAGCTTATGTCCTTCTACGAGCCTTCCCCTTCGCGCTTGGGCTTGCCAAGAGTCCACAAATGCAGTTGAAAGGCTAAAACTGGTTCTTCAAGATGTTGGATGGTGTTTAAAGGACGCCAGAAGGAGGTTGCATTTAATGGCCCTTAGCTTCAGTTGAAACAAGACTCCTTTCGTCCAAGTATCCTTTACGGTCGGACTCAAATTCCCCCTCACCCCGGCACCAAAGCTTATTCAACTTCACAGTTGTTGTCATGTTAGGATTTTGGGAATTCGGGGTTCTGTTCTTGTTAGTTGTTTTGTTTTTGTTTTTTTTTGGGGGGGAGGGGTTAGGTTTTTATTTGTGTTTAAGGATGTTGTTTTTATGTTAGGTTTTTGTGGGGGGCTGCGAAACAACTCTCTTTTGGCTACGATACCGAGGGGTGTAAGTCAAGTGAACATAATTCTCAGCCACCTTTAGCACTTGCCTGGATACTCCTGCGTCAGCCTTTTCACAACCCCCAAAGAAACAAATTGGAATCAATTCCACTTTGGCATCACAGAAAGGGTTATTTCCCAGGTGGCTGAAACAAACTTTTTGTTCTTCCCTTTGCCTGGAGGTCTGGTTGTGTTTTCACACCTACCCAAAGGCATATTCTGACCGTAGCTGCTAAGGTAAAAAAAAGGTTCTTTTCTACACAGCCTTGGGGGAATCTGCACGTGCGCTTGGCATAACTGTGTTTGTTTGCTTCCCATGGGGTAACCAATTGGTGATTTGGCTGGAAACCAGCCCAAACGAAGCAATCCAGAGAGAAGCTGAGCCACGTCCTCAAACCCGATTGGGGTAGACGAAGGAAGGGACAAACCCCTTGCCTTGCCATAAATGGGTATCGATATCCGTCTTGCTAATTCTTGAAGCATGGTTCTGGGCTTGGACCATTTAACAACTCTCGGTTTTGATGCTGACTCAGCACTGAACTGAGATGCGTTCGGTGTCCCTTGAAAAAGAAGGCCTGGTCTGGGGAACGGCAGGAGGCAATCAATCGGCAGAGGGAAGCCTAACTTCTGAGGGTGGATTCCCCATTCTTTTCAACCATCGTCCTTTGCAAACATCGGATCATTTTACCGATTCCTGTCCCCCCAGTGCCCTTTTCAACCCCTTTTTTGGTTGGGAGATTCGGTTCCCCTGCTAAAACAGACGACCGAAAAGCTGCCCTTCTCTCCCCTTTCTTGGGCCAGGCTTCCCCATACTAAAACAGACGACCGAAAAAAATATATAGGAGAAAAAACATAAAGTAGAAAAGCACCAAAAAACAAGTTGGTAATTACTCGCTTCTAACTGAGCAAGTCCGAGAGGTGAACGTGCTGAGCGAGCTGAAAGTGGAGATGGAGAAGTTGCAGGCCGAGGTCCAGGGCCTGGAGCAGCAGGCGCCGGGGGAAAAGAAGAAAAACCGGGGGAACAAAAAAAACAACGACAACTTGTTTTTAATGCGAAAAAAACGAGAAAAAAAGGACAACTATGGGTGTGGGTGTTTTTTTTTGGTATCCCCTTTTGAGATGGCTTTGAAGGGCAACAAATGGAGAACCACCCATTTTAAGGGTCCCCCATTTGAAGAGACGCCCATATGGCGGCAACCATGTTTCCACTCAGGGCAACCCATTTTGGAATTCCGGTTTTTTGAGCCACAGCCATATGGCTGTGGTTCAAAAATAGGTACCTCAAATGGGTTGCCCTGGTGGATGGACCAAAACCTGCGGTCCATATCCTGGTGGTTTAATATTGACCCATACCCACATATCCGAACTCGGGGGTCCACCTTTTTGAGTACCCCAAGATAGGCGACACCTAGGGGTCCTTGTTTTGGGGGGAATTAAGATTTTTCATGGGTTTTAAGTCTAAGCTAGGGTGGTCAACAATCAGAAATGGATCCAGACTTGTGTATGGTCCGATTTGGGCACGAGAAGTGCAGACTCTCTAAATCTTGCTGGTGCGATAGGTGGGGAATGGCCTTCCGTGTTGGGAATGAACTGGAACGGGGTTGCCTTAAAGGAAACCACACAGGAGGGTTTTTGCAAAGGTCATTCCCTCATTCCCTGCCAATCGAACCGGTAAGAACAAGCAGGGGGACTCTCTCTTTCCTTCTTTTTTCTTTCTCTCTCTCTCTCTCTCTCTCCCAAATTTCCCCTTGTTCAATAGGGTAACAAGGGCAACAGTACATTTTGACCGTGGCTGACAGGATGTTTGACGCCTGAAGGGTCAAAGCAGAGTGGGGTGCGTCTTCTCTTGACCAGCGCTTGAGCCTCCCGTGGAAACGGCAGCGATTTTCGCAAATCGTGGCTGCCGTTGAAAAGTTGGGTTGGATCTTCGACCTTTAGTCTGTTGCAACACTGCAGGAAATAGGTGTATCATATATTTGAACTCACCAACTCACAGGCACCACCAGGTTTCCCCACACCCGAAATAGATCGGCGTTTTGAGCAGGCCAAACATCGCCACAACGATTTTGCCTCGCGGTGTGGTTTCCTGGTGGGAAAGAGCGCTTGCTCTGCCCCGGTTTCAATCATGCTGATTGTTAGATTGGCGGTTCCCCAACCAGTTCCTTAGGTTTTTGGTTGTTGTATGTGGGTGGAGATGTTGATTTAACCCACCAAAAGTTCAAATCTTTTAAGCTGGGAACCAGTTTGGCCAGCCCAGTTAGGCGAGTTTCCTTCGGGAGGAGATATTCGGAGCCCGTCCAAAAGCGCTCCTGTTGATTCTGGCCGGGGTCAACCGAGCGATTGATGTTGATCGCTCTTCGAAGAACAGCCACGGGTCAGATTTTGACACCAGCCCAAGTCGGAAATTTTATGCGTGCCTTGATGCGGCAAGTGCCAATTGGCAGTGCCGAGATGGGCCCAAAGGTAACAACTCCCAAAGCGCAAGAAGCCTGGGGTAGACTTAGGATACATTTTTCATTTTACCAGTGACTCAAAGGGAAGCAAACAATGGAAAAAACAATTCTACAACTGGGCCTAAGTCTACTACTAATCATGCAGCCAGCATTTCCCCGACCCGGTCAACTGTGTCCATCTCTCTGGGCTTGTGGAAGTGCTTTTTCTAGGGCATGGCTCGCAGGAACCCTGAAACAGGTGAGCTGCCTCTTTCTACTTCTCAAATAGAAGATGCAAAGAGGAAACACACCCCTGACAGTATTGAATGAGGTTTGCTTTTTTGCAGTGGCCGTGTTCGTGCTGGACAAACAACTCCTTCGACTCCTAGACTCATTTTCGTAAGACATCCTCAAACTTTTGCCCTCCTGGGGGGGGGGGGTTCTTTTGGGTTTCCACCCAAAAGAAACTTTGAGAGCGGGCACCTCAAAACGTAACCGCTTTAATCAGCTAAGGGTAATGGGGAAGACACCCTTAACGTCCAAACCACCAAACCAAACCACTGGGGGGAAGGTGATTTAAGGGACCTAGTCCTTTTTCAGGGCCTTCCTTTTGCGCCTCTTTGATTGGAGGTGGCCTGTAAAGAGGAAAAGGAGGAAACCGATGATGAGGAGGAGGACAGTCATTCTCCGTTCGCCGCCCTGAAGGCCTAGAGCTTCGCGAAGTCAACTTCGCCAACTTTTCCATAACCTGACTTCACTTTTGTTGGATCATGTGTTTAGATTTTAGTTACTTAGTTGTTTGGTCATGTTTGGCGGGGCCCTGCAACATGTTTTGTTGCTAGAGTTGCAGAGCCGAGTCCTTGAAGATGGACAGTTGCTGTTGCCACATTCCACAGCGCTTGAAGATAAACTCATTATTTGGTTGCCACTTTTCTGCAGACATCCTGTCGTTGAAGAGAGTTGAATTGCTTTTTCGGCAGTTTCAGTCCTTGGACTTGCAGATTATTTTGCGCCACTCTTCCACATTCCGCCCTTGAAGATTGGCGAGAAGAGGCCGATTGCCACACTTGTTCAAGTCTTAGTGCTTTACTTGTTTGCCACTTTTCCACAGACATCCACACTTGAGGGGCGAGACATGTTTGTTTCGCCACTCCGCTGCTATCCCGCCCTTGACGCGTTGTGGTTGTCGCGGCTTTTCCACATGCTCCTTGAAGATAGGCAAGTTGTTTCATTGCTGCCACTGTTAACACGCACTTCACTTTTGCCATGTTGTTCAAGAACTCGGTTCTTTCCCATTTGTTCAGAGACTGTTGGTTGCCACCCTTCACACGATGGTTCAACCAGCCCACTTATTTGGCACCTGCATCCCATGTCCTCCGACTTATAGAGTTTGGAGGGGGGGTACTCTCCTGTCCACTGACATGGAACCCAGATGGACCATTTTAGAGGAAAATGGTCTCATATTGGTTGGGGCAAATTTTGTGGATGAACCAATTCCTGGACCACCTAAGACACCCTTGAATGATGATTCCCGTGTAAATGCCAACAAGCACTGGTTTTTAACCATGGTTTCGAAGTGCTGAAAAACGGACTTCGTCCGTCCACTCAATCCACAATATCATAAATTTAGGGCTTGGTTTGAACTTTTGGCAAGGGCTTGCTGGCTTTCGTTTTGGGTCATCAGCGAATGGGTTCCGATTGCTTGCACCATGTGTGCTTCCACTTGGACCCGGAGCCCAGTTAGGGTCACCCAAACTGATGCAGAAAGCATTCCAGTTGATGCCCGCAGGGTCCGAGCACAGGGTTTCGTAGGAGATCGCACCTCGTACTTCAAGGGTGAACAGGGTACCCAATCTTTTTGCGGTCTACGGGCAATCCAGGGTTCCCTACTTCAAAGCGATAGGGCGATCTTGGGGCACAGGCTCTTCCCACCCCACCCCCCACCCCCTCCCCCACCCCAACCTCCCACCCCCACCCCCCCTCCCCCTCCCCCGCCCCACCCCCAACCTCCCACCCCCCCAAAACCCTGCGGCCCACTTTTCCAGCTAGGAGATCGCGCCGCCTGCCTCGTACTTCACCACGGGCCCTCGCGCCTCAGTGTCTGCAGAGGCCTACGGCCAATGGAACCCGGAGAGGCTCTTCGTGCCCCCGGTCTTTGCGAAGACGGAGGAGCGGAGGGTTTGTTCTTTGCATTTTGCCGAGGGATGTTAGGACTGAATAACTTTTGCCCAATGGGCTTTCCGAATTAAACCACTAGAAGTCAAACTTTTAGCAGGGGAGCAGAAAGCAACCGAGTTGTTTGGAATGGCTTGGGGTGGTCTTGGGGCAGGAGACTGCGGTGAGAAGCTATTTGGGTATGTCTTTCTTTAGAGGACCCCTCAACAGAGCCGGGACTTTTGGGGGAGCCCAGACACTCAAGAGGTGAGCCTTTACGCATTTCTTTGGCGCACACTCCAAACATGATCAGACCATTGTTTGCAAAACCAACCTCATTTAGGTTTCCTTGAAAATGGCAATGTTTTGGGAGGCCTTTTAGTAATTTTAGTGGGAACAGGGGCACCACTGTAATTTACTGTAACGCTCCAGATTTCAGGGTTTGGTGCCTGGATGTGGTTGGTGCACTTGCGAATTTTAGATCGACCGTATCGCGGAAGTGGCTGCACATCCCTACAAAAACACATAAAAGAAGTTGCTTTGGAGAAACATTTTGCCAACAGCAGCCCCGATGGCCCTGGTTAGCCAGAATTCCGGCCAAGCCGGCAGCCTGATTTCTGAGCTGGATCTTCCCAAAGGAATCCCAACGGCACCACCAATTCTGCCGGTGGAGCGCCGCTTGGGGAGGCGAAAGATGCACAACCACACCCCCCCCCCCGCGCCCGCCGCCCAAAACACAAGCAAAAACAAACATAACGAGCACTGCTCTTCGTTTCGCTTAAACAAAAACAATCCCCAAAAAGGTACCCTCCAAACGACACCGCCGAAGGGCAACGGATCGGCGAAGTTCCCAGGAGCAGAAAACGCGACTGGCCAACATCCTGAAGGACCGGGGTCGGGACGCGGTACCGCCCGATTCTCGACACGAGAAGACGAGAAGACGAGGGCTGTAGAGACGGTTTTTTACTCCCCGGTTGGGAGTAGCTAGCTGAAGACGACATAGGGGTTGCCCAGTGCGAGGGTGCCATCTTGGGAAATATGTGCTGCGGGGTGGCTTTTGTTTTGGTTGGCACATGTCTGAGGCTGTTTTAAACCCTGGAAGCCTTCAACCAAGCAAACAACAGCCCTAGATGGGCGCGAGTCAAAATAGGCGAACACCCTCACTGGCTTCGGTTTTCCTGCAGGGCTCCCCACCCAAAGGTTTCACCGGCGGGGTCGTTGGTTTGAAGACGCCTGGGATGAGATTTTGGACACATGGATTTCATTTTGCTGGCCAGCGGCCTCAAGTTCCTTGGGTGTCCCTTTTTGTCGCAGGTTGGTGACTTGTAATAGATTTGTTTGTGGTTTTTGTCTCAGGTTGGTCAGTCCAAAGAGGGTGGCTTCTGACTGGTTTGAGAGAAAGGAAGGATTGACAACTTGACACGATGATCTTGGCAGGGATGCTTTGACACGAGACTCGGGCTCAATGACTCAGTTGGTGTTGACCCTGATGTCCCTACAAATCGGAGGGTCTCGTTGCAGGAATCCACACGGGACACGTCACAGGGTGTTGCTCTGGAATTGACCCGCAGCACAACCAGTTCCAAAAAAGAAGACTCCGCCAAAAGGGCTGGCTTTCTGGGCTCCATGTGAATCTGCAAACCTCTCCCAAAATGAAGCTCCCCTTGGGGATTCCTATTATGGTAAAGTTGGCGGATACTTGTTTCAGGGCGCTTTCAATGAATTCTGATAAAATGTGTTCCGATCTCTACCAAAGTACCATGTGCAATCCATTTGGGCGTGTCTCAACGTAGGCGTCCCCCCAAAACG
>CAUJNA010000251.1:80000-185000 GCA_963377175.1 Effrenium voratum
GCTTGGTTTGCCGAATTGGCTGCATCTTTTGGTTGAGGGTAGCCATGTTTGTCGTTTTGAAGGGAACCCAAACTTGCCACGGCTTGTTTTTGTGTGACCATTTTGCCCAAAAGGACCTTCTGGCAACAAATGGCTTTTCCATTAAACCTGAGGAGGGAACAACCCGGATGTAGTGGATCCATATTCCAGATCCTATGATGGTTTCCTCTAAGTTTTACATGGCTGGGTGTCACTCGTGGTTTTTGTTTGGTTTCCTATTGGGTTCCTTTGGTTTCCTCTGGCAACCCCCAAAAAACACAGGTCCCCGACAGCCCCGACGCCTGTGAAACCGAATTTTGACCACGTAGCTGAAGGAGCTGTTGGGGAAAAGCTTCCCATGGCTTCCTATAGTTTTCTCTGGCAACCCCCGAAAGAAAGAAAAACAACTCTTGGTGGCTCCTAGCCATCCCCTTGGGTTGTTAGAATTTTTAGGGTTCCGTGGCGGTTGCCGTGAAACCCACTTACCTGTTTTACACTTTTAAGCCGGGATCTGAAAAAACGGACAGCCCAGAAAAGGAAAACTAGGTCCCCCAGTAGTGCCCTTCTCTCCCCTTTTTGTGGTTGGGAGGGTTCCCGTACTAGAAGCGACTACAGAAAAAAGGCAACGGCACCAACTTATTACAACCTCTCCACTGGAGGACCTCGTATTTGTTGTTTTGTTTAGGACCTCCCCTTTCGTCTTCCCGTAAAAAACAACCTCAAAAAGGCGGCAAACAGATGGAGCCAATTGGGCTCCAGGAGTGCGTGGCCGGGGACCTCTTCGGGGAGCTGGCCTTGCTCTACAACTGCCCCCGCGCCGCCTCTGTGGAGGCCGCGCAGAGGCGCCCTTCGTCGACGTCGAGTCGATTCGAAGCGGCGGGCAGGGGGGGTGGGGGGTGGGGCGTGTTCCCCTCCAAGCGATGATTCCAAGCACTTCCCGACACGAAAAACCCGGTGAAGACACAGGGGTTGATTCAGATGGGTCAACATGAATGCAACTCTGATTACGACCCCCCCCCCCCCCCGTACTGTGGATGGTTGCAAAATCCTCTTCTCGCACCACCGTTGAGAAACCCTGGCCATGCTTCCCCAAATTTTAAGGAGTCCCTTTTTAGTGGGGATTCCTTTCTTGGAGGGCGACCCCCTGATTAATTACTGGGTGTGTATTCATCAGGGGTCAACAACAGTAAATTAGAACCATGGTAAGGGAACCTTACTGTTGTTGGGTCATATTTTTGGGTTGTTCGGTTTTTGGGTTCTGTTCATGTTTAGTGTGGGGGCGGCCGGCAAAAAACAGTCGGTTTGTTGCCATCATGCCAGACATTAACTTCCCGTTTCCCAGTCCGGTTCCTTAGGTGTTTAGTGTTTTTTGTCGGCAGGTGGTTGGGTTCCCATTCACCCAGCCCAGGCAAGGGCACCCGCCCAAGTTGCTCGGAGTGCGGTCGCTTGATTTTATGTCCCCAGGAAAATAAGAAAGCACCCAGGACGTGGTGTTCAGCATGTCAGGCTTGTGTCCCTAAACGCAGCATGAGTTTGTTCAGGATTCCAACCATTCAAACCTACAAGGGCAGTCATCGAAGACAGCGTGGAGTTTGCTCATATGTCAAGGTTCCAACCATACTTGCCTAAAAGCCATCGCCAAGGGAAACTCGCCGGCCAAACGGGTGATTGAAACGGGAAACAACTCCAATTTTTCGGGGTTGAGCTTGGCGCTACAGGTGCCGCAAAATGAGCCGATGGCGGATTTCATGTCTCAAAATGCGGAGGGGAGAGGGGGTCGGGGGGAGCACCTACGACATGCACCCACATGGCACCCGAAACTGGGGGTCCTTACTACGACATGAACCCGTATTTTGTGCGTTTTGCATTTGACATTTGGGCTCATCTTGTTTCGAGTCAGAGTCGTTTATAATGGAAACGAAACGGGGAGTGTCTTCTTTGGGGTTGCCCTCATTCACAAAGAAAGCAAATGTCCCCCCAAAAAAAAGAAAGAAGCAAAACGAGAAGAAGAGGCAAGACACTAAGCACAAAGCGATTAGATCCAGAATGAGCCACCCATTTGTGTGTGCCTTTGTGAAGGTTGGACCTCCAACATGGATTTCGGTCTTCCCCTTGGTGTCCCTTTGAAATCGACCAAAAAAGGAGAACCCGTCGCCTCACCAAACAAGACAGCCCCATTTTGACCGCCGGCTGGATCATTCCGTCCCTCGTTCGGGGGAAAAGATCGAATTTCGCCCTCCAAAGTGGCTGGACAGAAATCCCCGGTGTCTATGAAAAGGGCCAATCAACGTATCACGCCCATCCCGCACTTCCTGGGTTTATGAACTCTAAGCTTTTTGGGTTTGGACCATTTTGGTGGTAAATATAAAGTTTGGGGACGTTTTTTTGGGCCATCCACTCAGCCAGTGCGTTTTGAGTTGGAAACACACGCATTGGCCACTCGCGGAGGTGCGTGCTGTGGGAGCTTGACAGGGAGAGCTTCAACCAGATCGCGACTGGGATAAGGGCCGTGCGTTAAAAAGAAGCTGAAACCGGCTCTTTGGATCTGTCTCACCGGGTAAAGCGAGCTCACCATAAACATCTTTTTTAGCTGGGGATCCACTGGGATGTGCGTTCGACAAAATAGCTGAGGCTGAAACCGGCGCTTTCTCGGTCCGCCAGCTAGGTGCCCTTCTCTCTTCACTTGGTTGGGAGGGTTCCCGTACTAAAATAGACAAAAGAAAAAGTTGGTGAACTTATTCTAAGCTCTCTACTGGAGGACCTAGCTTTGCTTGGACCTGTCTGCATACTTTATTGCTAGCTCGCCGGGGGGTAAAGCGAGCTCACCAGGGTAAAGTTCCTTTACTTGCAGATCCCTTATTTCAGGTTTAGGGCATATTGCAGAATTTGCAGAATCTTTGGGCGTTAACTTTTTGGGAAACCGTGGATTTCCATTTAGCCCCACAGAAGTGAAACTGTTTGCAGGCAGGGGCATTGTTCAATTCCCCGCCCCTCGGTTTTTTGGGCATGGCTTGGTGGGTCCCGAACTGTGAACCGCTGCCTTATTGTCCCAGACCTTTTTTTGACACCCTCTTCTGGTGTTTTGTTTGTCTTTCTTTTTTTCTGTTTTCTGTTGTTGTCTTTTCTTCTTCCCAGACCCCCCTGTCTTGATGGTTCCCAGCAGGGCATGAGGGAACTATCCCTTGTGGTTGCCCTAGGGGATCCATTGGTTCGTTCCATTCCCTCTGACAAGCATCCAACTTGGGATGCATAGGTCCCTATGAAGCATCAGGAACATGTTGATTCTCTGAGCGATTTTTCTGGTACCCGCGCCTTCTTGGCAGTTTTCTCTTGTGCGTCATTACAGCACAGAAACATGGCTGTGGCTCAAAAAACCGGTACCACAATGGAACCCTGGTAAGTGGAAACATGGACCAAAACCTGCGGTTTGCCCCTCCTGTTTGATTTTGAGCCACACCCACATCATTAATGATTAACAGCTCAATTGGAATCTGGCGTCCCATGGAATCCCAGAGGGCCCCAAGATGGTCCAGGACCCCCAGCTATGTTGGCGGTTCCAGCGTCCCCTAGGTTTTGAGTGGTTGGGAATCCATTTCACCCACAAGTTATTATTTGTTGCAAGACCTGAAAGCGGATTGCCTAGAGAATAGGTCATAAACCACGGGCGGAAAAAGCAACTACGTCCTTGGATCATGTTTTCGGCGTTTCTCCGTGTTTCATATTTTTGGGGTTCTGATCTTTTTGAGTGGGCTGCAAAAAAGCAGTGCGGTTTCCAGCCGTCCCCTTGGGCTTCCAGTGAACCCACAAGTTATTCACTTTTCTAGCAGGGGAAATGTGAACATGGACCGCCGAGTTTCTCGCTTGGGTTGCTTTGAGCATCACCTGGGCACATAAATCTGCAGTGAGTTTGGGGTGATGTTTCGAGGGAAAACCACCGGGTCGCCCCTATCGACCCTCGACCCACGTCCCAAGATGGCACCCGACAGTCTCAACACTGGGAGCTGGGAGTTCCACTTGCTGCGGTTTTCAGCCGTCCCCTTCAGTCTTGAAGGTTTGGTAGGGTTTAATTAGTGTTGGGTTTAATTAGTGTTTGGAAGGTTTGGTAGGTTTGGTATAGGTTTAATTAGTCTTCAGTCTTTTAGCAGGGGAGCCCTGAAGTCTTGAAGGTTCAGTAGGGTTTAGTGGTTGGGTTTCCAGTTCGCCCACCCGCCAAGAACCTTTGGGCAGAGCCCAGAACCGTCGGATGGAATCGCTTTTTGTTTTTGTTGATGTTTACACTAGCCCGGTCTATTTTGAAAATCCTCATTTTGGATTCTCGTGATTCCAGAACCGCGAGAGGTGAAGAAGGCGGCCATCTCCCACCGGGAGCAGCTCGAGGAGTTCCTCGAGAAGGTCGCGGGACGCGATTTGTTTGTCCGATGTTTTTCGATGCGTCGAGCGGGAACGCCCCGATGCGGAAAAACTGGGGGGGGGGGGGGTTCTTCCATTTGCTTAAGATAATATGTGTGATAATTATGTGCCGTATCACTATTGGAAATATATATATATATATATTGTTGTGTTTTTCTCGAAGTTCGAAGGGGCTTAAGAAAATGGAGGAAAATAGGGGACCCCTCCCCCGTTTTTTCCCCAGCGAGCGTCTTGCGGGGTCGATAGGCCCAGAAATCGGCGATACGGGGTGGGGGAGCTTTGGGAGGGTTCCGGAGGGGTTCCGGGGCTGGGGATACCTGGGCGTCTTGTTTCTGTTGCTTGGATGCGTCTCACAGATACACTGGTTTCAAGCTCATTACTTGCCACGCTTTTTGAACATCCAGGCATTTGAGGGAAGGCCGGCAATCAGCTGGACTTATGTTAAATCAAGGTTTGGGTTTGCACTTCTCTTTCTGTTAGAACCACAAAAAGGGGTACCCGCAAAACAGGCAGCCGGGTCAGAAGTCGACTCCCTTTTTGATATCTCCCTTTCAAAGGGCGGCCAAGATCCAAGAAGGGGCTGAATCTTTTGGACAATCCGATGTTTGGCACAGCTTTTTCTAGAAAGGGATGTCTTGTTGTCTCATTGGATTAGTCGAGGCCCCTTTTGTGGACCCGCGAATTCTGGACCCCGAGGCTCCTAGGTCTAATGTGAACCCAGGCTTTGGCAACCCGGGACCCGAATCGATGGTGAGGGGCCCCTCCAACAGTGGCATGTATAGTTTGTCAAGCGACGTTTCTCGAGGTGCCCCTGTTGCAGAGTATGGAGACCTACGAGCGCAGCTCCCTTTGTGATGCGCTGCATGCTGTGTCCTTCAACAAGGGCGAGGCGACTCGGGCGAAATGCTGGTGTGTTTGGATTTTGGACTTCTGAGGTCAAAGGTCAGAAACTGGTTGGTGTTTCTCCGTCCCGCCTACCACTTAGGGGGTGATGCTAGTGGTAAAACACTAGCGCCAGCCGTGTGTCTTTCTTGGAGTGCGTTCTTGTTTTGGGGGGTTCCCTTAAAGGGAAAGCCAAGGACCCCCGATCCGCATTCACGAACAGGGGGACCTTCGAATGGTTGATCTCTCGCTTCATTGCTATTGGCGCGCATGTTGTGTGTCCGCGTTTGTGTCTGTGTCTGTGTCTGTGTCTGTGTGTGTGTGTCTGTGTGTGACTGTGTCTGGTGTCTTGTGTCTGTGTGTGTGTGTGTGTGTTTGTTTTTGTGTTTGTCTTTGTCTTTGTCTTTGTGTCTGTGTCTGTGTCTGTGTTTGTGTTTGTTTGTGTTTGTGTTTGTGTTTGTGGTTGTGTTTGTGTTTGTGGTTGTGTGTGTGTGTGTTTCTGTGTGAGTGTGTGTGTGTGTGTGTGTTTGTGTGTGTGTGTGTGTGTGGTTGTTTGTGAGTCTGTGTGTCTGTGTGTCAGCATGGTGTGTTTGCGTGTTTTGGGTGGATGTGTGTGTGTGTGTGTGTGGATGTGTGTGTGTGTGGATGTGTGTGTGTGTGTGTTTGTGTGTGTGTTTGTGTGTGTGTTTTTGTGTGTGTTTTTGTGTGTGTGTGTGTTGTTGTGTGTGTTTTTGTGTGTATTTTGTAATTTTTGTGTGTGTGTGTGTGGGTGTGTGTGTATGTGAACCGTCCTGGAGCACGGACGCAAAACTTTAAGCAGCACGGGGACTGGAGCCGATTTGCCTATCCAGTCCGATGAAGCTACGGCATTTCGGTGGATACCGGATCTGATCAATCCGGCGTACCTGCCTATTTCCTGACCCTCTTTCCTGATTCCTTTTGCGGTTTCTGTTTGTCGCTGTTGCTTACTGTTCGGTGTCGATGTTGTGACCTGTTGATTTGCATTTGCATTCAAGCATTTTTACTGACTGCGTTTTTCATCTCGGCTAGTGAAGCCTCTCGAGATAAGTATGTTTACCCACGGCCTGTCCGACATGGCGCTGTGGGCTGGACTCGCCACATGCGGGAGCCCCCTGCGAGGGGAAGACCGTTCATTCGTTCAAATTCAAGCCGCAGTTCAGCGCGATTGACCATGGTCAAGGCAGCAATTTCGCAGGTGAGGTACTGCCATTCGCATTGCTTGTTGCACCTGTCGCATTGCCTGCACCTTGAGCAAGGCAGCAACCATGAGGTTTCGGCTAGGCTGCCGCATGTGCAAGGGACAGGTCGGTCAAACACCGACTTTGCAGTTCATCGGTTTACGCTCTGCACTGACTCTGATCAGTTCAATTCACTTTCACGTTCAAGCGACACCTGCATTGACGTGAGTTGGACCGACAAGGCAGCCTTTTTGAGGCACAGGTCATGTGTGAATCAGTTGCTAAATCGTGCCTGCCCATGCCGCAGTTGCCTTTTATTGTTTCCACCCCTCTCTTTCCAACCCTCGAAGATTGCAAGACTCAATTGGCCTTGCATAAGTGAGCTCGCCCCACTCGGGGCCTTGTGTGTGTGAACCGTCCTGGAGCACGGACGCAAGACTTTAAGCAGCAGGGGGACTGGAGCCGATTTGCCTATCCAGTTCAATGAAGCTACGGCATTTCGGTGGATACCGGATCTGATCAATTCGGCGTACCTGCCTATTTCCTGACCCTCTTTCCTGATTCCTTTTGCGGTTTCTGTTTGTCGCTGTTGCTTACTGTTCGGTGTCGATGTTGTGACCTGTTGATTTGCATTTGCATTCAAGCATTTTTACTGACTGCGTTTTTCATCTCGGCTAGTGAAGCCTCTCGAGATAAGTGTGTGTTTGTGTGTGTGTTTGTGTGTGTGTGTGTTTGTGTGTTTGTGTGGTTGTGCGGTTGTGTGGTTGTGTGTTTGTGTGTGTTTGTGTGTGTTTGTATGTGATTGTGTGTGTGTGTGTGTTTGTGTGTGTGTGTTTGTGTGTGTGTTTTTGTGTTTTTGTGTGTTTGTTTGTGTGTGTGTGTTTTTTTGTGTGTGTGTGTGTGTTTGTATGTGATTGTGTGTGTGTGTTTGTGTGTGTGTGTTTGTGTGTGTGTTTTTGTGTTTTTGTGTGTTTGTTTGTGTGTGTGTTTTTTTTTGTGTGTGTGTGTGTGTGTGTGTGTTTGTTTGTGTTTGTGTGTGTGGTTTGTGTGTGTGTGTGCTTGTGTTTGTTTCTGTGTATGTTTGTGCGTTTGTGTTTTTGTGTTTTGCATGTTTGTGCGCTTGCGTGCTTGCTTGTGTGCGTGTGTCTGTGTGTGCGTGTTGGTGTGTTCATTTCTTCTTGGGCTTGTGGGCTTGCGTGTTTGTGCCTTTGTGTTGTGTTGTGTGTGTGTGTGCGCGTGTGTTTGTGCTTCTGTTTGTTTGCGTTTGTGTGGTTGTTTTGTTTTGTGCGTGTGTGTTGTTTTTCTTTGTTTTGTGTTTTTGTTTGTTTGTGCTCATGTGGTTGCATGTTTGTGTGTTTGTGCGCTTGTACGCTCGTGTGTTTGTCTTGTGTGTTTATGTGTTTGTGGATTCGTTCCTTTTGTTCGTGTGTGTGTGTGTGTTTGTGTGGTTGCATGTTTGTGTGTTGTGCGTTTGTATTTTCATGTTTGCGGGTTTGTGTGTTTGCGCGTTTGTGTTTGCATGTTTGCGTGTTTGTGTGTTTGCGTGTTTGTGAATTTGCGCGTTTGTGTGTGCTTGCATTGGCGTGTGTGCGTGTGTGGTTTGTTGTTTGTTGACGTGTGTGTGTGTGTGACATGCCCTATTTCTTGCTAATGTTGAGCACGCGCACATTGAGTTCGCTCATTCGGCTGCCAATGTGAACCAGGAGTTGCCTGGTGGGGAGGAACTCTAGGTTTCCTCCCTTTGGTAACTCAGGTGATTGTGCAGCAGGGCGAGATCGGAGACACCTTCTACATCCTGGAGGAGGGTACTGCCGTCGTGACCAAGGCGAGGTTTCGTCGCACAGGAGCCCATGTAGATGGCCGTAAAGGGGACCACCCCTTCTGGTCCTTAACCCAATGCACGCCGAGGGCCAGACAAGTATCTACCCGGAAATCCTGCGACCGAGGCCAAATTGGACCTGCAGGAAAATTGAGCCACTCATTTCATGTGTTGGATCTCAGTTGGATTGGTTTGGCTTGGATTTAAGCCTCTGGCTCTGGCAAAATGGCGTGCTTTCGTGTCCCTGGTTGAGAATAAGCTAGCCCCCCCCCCCTATGTGTCTGCGTATAGCGAGCTCACCAATTCGGGGTATGGGAAAACAAGCTCAGGCATGAAGGTCTTTTTGGGGGATTCCCGGACTCTTGGTGAATCATTGTAACTTCAGGGTGTTTAGAGGGTAACCCTTCTTGACGCAGCGCGGGACTCCTTTTGCCAGGGTCCCTTTCCCCTATTTTGGGGGTGGCAAACAGGTAACTGGACGGAGGGCCTCGAGCCATTTGTTGGAGCATGGCATGGCATGTTTTGCCCTCGGTTTGGCTTCCCGCCAGATCAGGGGATACAGGGGCACTTGCTTGACCTTTGCACACTGAATAGTGGGGGTGCATTCATCAAGCGTAAACATTTGTAGAATAAGAGGGTTCATTGCCTGTTCCCTAAGAACAAGTGCGCCTTGGCCGTTTGAAAGATTCAGGACCCCGTTTTGGTCTTGAAAGGGAAACTAGAGAAAAGGAAAAGGCCTTTGTCTTTTGGCGGGGGTCCTGTTCCGTTGTTGGTGTGCCTTTTGGAGGACACCGGCTGTTGAGGAAAGCAAACCACCCCGCTCTTAGGCCTTTGACTTAAGCTGAATTCTAAGTTCTGCGCCAGACGTCAGAGAATACCAACAGGGCCTCATCTCATGTTTGCGGAAATCCTTCTCTCGTTGTTTTCCAATCTCCCCTACAAAGTGAATCAACAAGCTAAGGGTTGCTGTCCCGCCATTGTTGACACAAGCTTCCTTGTTCCCCGTCAGTGTGCCAGGATTAGGGTTTCCTCACTGTTATTGTCAGATGTTTGGTTTTTAGTGTTTTTGGGTTCTGTTCACTCATAGTGGGGGCCTGAAACCCTAAACCCTAAACCTTCAACCCAAAGCCCTAAACCCATAGCTTTTTGCAACGCCATCTCTCACTTGGCAATATTTTCCGCGCGAGGTCTACGTGGCGGGGACCCCGGCGAAGGAGGTCGAGTCGCCGAGTCGCCGAGTCGGGGGTACGTGAAAAGTGGGCTTGGCTCAAACGAAGGGATCCCACGTATTCAGGGTTGTGGGATCAAGGTGTTTCTCCCCACTTCTGTGATACAAGGGAATCCCCCTTTATATGAAGAAAATAGTCTTTGGGAAGCCCTTTCTGTTGTATCACAGAAGTGGTCATTCCCCACAGCCCTGCACGTATTTGTTTGGTGTCCCTTTGGGTTGCCTAGCCGAAAGAGGGAGTGGAACGCCGACAGAGAAGAACAACGAGAGAAGCAATAGAACAACGATCTCAGAATAGAATGGAACAACGACCCAGAATAATGGAACAACGACTCAGTAGCCGACCCCAAAAAGGATACCCTCAAAAACCACAGCAACTCTTTTCCCGCGTTGGTTTGCACCGAAACATTGGTTGATCTTGTTTGGGTGTTGGTATTTGAAAGGGTTCCAAAACAATCAAATTGTTTTTTTTTCTTCTTGGGATTTCTTTCAGAGGACAGCCCGTGTTCAGTTCTGATTGAATGAAAACCCAGGGTAAATTTCTGTATATCGGTGGTTCCCAATCATTGCGGGTATTCGTTCGGGGTAGTGAAATTCGTCGAGACAGGTGCTCCGCCTGCGACACCCATGTGTTTGCAAAGGATTTCACATGGAAACCAGGCGACTATTGTACAGGATCACATTTTTCTACAGCATCTTTCACCATAGAACAATTGATGTTGTCTTATGCGAAATGGGCAACATTCGATTTTTTGTCGCAGACCAGCTTTGAAGCAGACTCTTTTCAAGAAAACAAGAACCCCATACTGACGGACGCAACATGCACTTGCTTCCTCGTTGGCCAAACCCTGGTGATCATTTCTGGTGGTTCTACCGAGCTTATTGGCGTAGTAAGGCCTGTGTAAGTCCTTAATCTCTTCCCTAAAAAAAAGTAGCCCCCCGCCCCTCCCTAAGAAACACACTCGCCTGGGGCTGTAACCGTCTTAGTGTCAGACTTATTAGGGTCAGGCCTATATTGACCCTGCCCGGTTTATTGGGGATTCGGCCTGTAACCTTTATGACCCTTGGCGGTTCCCAGCCATGCCCCGAGGTGTTTAGTTTTGTTTTTGGGTTTAGTGTTTGGGTTTCCATTTAATTCACAAGTTTAAAACTTTGAGCAACGGAGCAGGAACCGGACACAACCCACTAAAAGTTCAAGCAAAATCAGAAACACTGTTCGCAGCTCAGACCACTTTTGTCAAAAAAATGCACGAACTTTTTGCGGAATTGCAAACGAAAAGAAAAGGCCTTTAAGAGCCCGTCTTCCCGTTTAGATCTCGGTCTCGGTGTCTCCCACCAACCGCGCCTTTCCAACGAAACGCGCCACCGGCCACCGGCCACTGGCGCCGCCGCAGGTGCTGCGGCTGCAGCACGGGGCCTACTTCGGGGAGCTGGCGCTGCTGAACAACGAGCCGAGGGCGGCCTCCGTGCACGCGGCCACGGACTGCCAGTGCTACACGTTGTCCCGGAGGACCCGAAAGCCGAACGCCGAGCGCCGAGCGCCGAGCGCCGAAGGGGGGCGAACGGGGAGAACGAGGGAATCGATTTCACTGCCGGACATATGTGTTTTGTTTTGTTTTGCCGGGGAGCTGAAGCAAACGACAAAGGGGAAAGCCGGAGAAAAGGGAAACAGAGAAAGGAAAAAGGACAAAACCCAGTTTTGGTTGGGTTTTAAAGGGAAAACCAAGTTGCAAACCGAAAGTGTGTCTCTTTTTTGGGTTGGATTCCCCTGAAATGAACTTGTCCTAGAGGACCCGGCAAAAGGAAGGGGCTTCCATTTGGCAAAAGGAAAAGGTTCTGTTCATTTTTCGTCTGCACAAAGCAGACTCCTTTTTCTCAGCCCATACCAAGAGTTGCTCCCATTTGCGTTTCAGGAGTCTTTTCCCACCGGTTGGTTTCAAAAGGAATCTATCGCTGCTGAACATATGCGTTTTTGTGTTTTTTTCCCAACAGCTGCAAGCTTTGGGGTCTCAGCCCAGATAGGCTCCGGGGTGGTCCGGGGCGGCCCTGAGGTAGGGTTCCACCAGGGTTCCACCACGGTTCCACGAGGGTTCCACGAGGTTCTGTGAGGCTTGCGGGGTGGTGCGAGCACTAAAACGAGCGTTGGGGATATCACCTGAGTTTTTTTTTCCAGGGGGCTTAAGCAAATGGAAGAGGGGAAAAGGAGAAAGCCGAAGAAAAGGAAAACAGAGAGGAAAAAAGGAAACCCCCTTGTTGGTTGGTTTTTAAGGGAAACCAAGTGGCAAACCGAAGCGTGTCCTGATTGTTCGGTTGGATTCCTTTAAAATGACCTTGTCCCGCAGAACCGAAAAGGGTATGGGTCAAAATTTGAGCCACCTCTGGGATTGGTTTAAAAGGGAACACACACCCAAAAGGGTAAAGCCGTAGCATCAGGTAATTAGCCCGTCAGATTGGTTTGGATTGGCGGATTTGGATTTGACCCCCTGATTCTTGTGGGTAAATAAAAACCCCAGACCACCAAACCACCGGGCTCCAAACCACCAAGATATGAACCTGTTGGGTTGTAGAACCGTTCCCTTAAAGAAACCTTGGACGGGTTTTCAGGAAGCCACAGGTGGACGTACACCAAGAGAGGGCCACCATTCCACTCATACAACCCGCCAAACATGGCATGGCAGCAACACCCCACAAGGCAATGAAGTTGAATGGGCAGAAGCTTCCAAATGGTTGGTGGACGTACATCCCCGCGTATTTCCGCTCTACACTGAAGAATCCCAAATACAATATCAATGATGGAGAGACAGTCCCAGGACCCGGGCGTGTCCATTTGGGTTGAACATCTGAGATTCACTAAATTTCAACTAAACCATGTCCATGTCCATCGAACTATCTCCATCAACCATCTGAAGACTCGGCGTTTTCCCCATGTCCGTCAAGCACCGAAGCACACGATTCTTCGACTGCTGAAATTTGGAGCCAGGGAGCAAGCTTACTCCCAAGTTCCTGGACGTACCTGGGAAGAGCCCTTTGAGGTGGTTTAAACAAAAAACCTTTTTCTCACCGATCCACTGAGCAAAATGAGAACAGGGGTGAGGGCCTATGAGAACGAATGAATGAAGACAATGCGTGAGCGTCTGTCTACTGGGTCTTAGCCAGATGGAGAAGGATGAGGTGAAAGTCTCCCGCTGTGTTTTGCACATGGGCTCATATTTTATAGAAGGATCGGAAAGCGAAACAGCCCAGAAATCGCTGTTGAATTATTGTTCTCGAAACGGTATGCAGACAAGGACTTGGGCAGACTGTTTGAATGAACAATCATGCTAAACTGCTGCAGTGTGTTTTGTTGCATTCAACAATTTGTTGTAGCAGGATATATTCTAACAACACGCATCCTTGGCTTAAGGATGTTGCCAGACAAAAGGGCATGAAGTCAACACAATGGACATCAGGAGGCCACAGCACGAGCATGGCCGAGGTATGATATCTGCAGTCGTGTTCTTACCCTGCCTGCAACGCGAAGAGAAAGGATCGTGTAAGTCGAACAGGGGGTTCCGGTTCCTTTAAATCAACAGTTTTTGTCCGGTCTGGGCCACTAACCTCTCAATTTATCCTGCATCAAGCCACCAATCATGAAACATGGGTGTGTCTTTTTTAAGATCGGACCCTCCCCAAAATGCTTTGGTTTTCCTTTTGGCTTCTCTTTGAAACACACACACAAAAAGGGGTGCCAAATCCAAAATGCTTCGGTTTTCATTTTGGCTTCTCTTTGAAACAAACACAAAAAGGGGTACGAAATCCAAAACAAGACGAGCCACTACGGTGACGACTTTTAAATATTTGGGGGCCGGGCCTGGGCTTCAGGGCTGGGAGGTAGTGTAAGACATCACAGGCCCTGGAGGTAGTATGAAATACCAATTAGGATATTTAAATGGCGACACCGAGACAGACCCCTTCCCCGTAAAAACAGGGCGTAAATTCAAGCCCTTGCTAGCAGCTGCGTTGCGCTAGCTCCTGCCAAGCCAGGTCAGATTGCACAGGTCCAACCTAAGGCGCCATGTCGGCGCAGACCTATGCTTGCGTAACGCCATGCTTCATAAACGCCTGGAATTGCGGAGCTAAGTGCGCTGAATCGAGCTGCCCAAGCCCTGTGTACGTGGCTCGTGGAGAGAGAAAGCAAAAAGAACATGAATGCCCCTTGTCTTGGACGGGACTCCCAGATTTCCTTGAATTCTTGAAACTCATGGCGTCTTGGGATGGGAGCTGATTTGAAATCAAATCTCAGAATGAAAAGAATTTGGAAGAAAAGAACGAGAATCAAGAGAGAGAGAGAGAGAGAGAGAGAGAGAGAGAGAGAGAGAGAGAGCGAGAGAAAGAGAGAGAGAGGGAGAGAGAGAGAGCGAATGCTTGGATCTGGCATTGGGCCCTGTGTCAGACCTGTTTCAGACCTGTTTCAGACCCCTGCAAAAGGACCATCTCCTGCCCCGAATCCGTAGCACACGCGCTGGCCCTTGCGAAGCCACACAGGTCCAACCTAAGGCGCCATGTCGGCGCAACACTAATGCTTCTAATTGCAGACCAACGCTTTCGTAATTCCATGCTACATAAATGCCTGGAATTGCGGAGCTAAGTGCGCTGAATTGAGCTGCCTAAGCCCTGTCTACGTGGCTCGTGGAGACAGAAAGCAAGAAGGACATGAATGCCCCTTGTCTCGGACGGGACTTCCAGATTTGCTTGAGTTCTTGAAACTCCTGGCGTCTGGGGATGGGACTTGTTTTTTAACAAATCTCAGAATGAAAAGGATTGGAAGAAAAGAACGAGAATCAAGAGAGAGAGAGAGAGAGAGAGAGAGAGAGAGAGAGAGAGAGAGAGCGAGAGAAAGAGAGAGAGAGGGAGAGAGAGAGAGCGAATGCTTGGATCTGGCATTGGGCCCTGTGTCAGACCTGTTTCAGACCTGTTTCAGACCCCTGCAAAAGGACCATCTCCTGCCCCGAATCCGTAGCACACGCGCTGGCCCTTGCGAAGCCACACAGGTCCAACCTAAGGCGCCATGTCGGCGCAACACTAATGCTTCTAATTGCAGACCAACGCTTTCGTAATTCCATGCAACATAAATGCCTGGAATTGCGGAGCTAAGTGCGCTGAATTGAGCTGCCTAAGCCTTGTCTACATGGCTCGTGGAGACAGAAAGCAAGAAGGACATGAATGCCCCTTGTCTCGGACGGGACTCCCAGATTTGCTTGAATTCGTGAATCTCCTGGTTTCTTGGGATGGGGCCTGTTTGTTTAACAAATCCCACAACAACCGACTGGTTGCGGAAGAGGTAATTGGCAACAAACAGCAAGCAAATTGACAAGGCGGGCCGGGCCAGAGGCAGGCTTTCAAGACGTAACGCAAGATACCTATCTAAATCGGATATTTAAGTTGGTCGGCCGGGCTGGCGGTAACGCTGGCGGAGGTAGTGTAAAATCTTTGTTGACCTACTTAAGTGTCCGGGTGTTTAAGTGGCGACACCCTAGGGCCTGAAAATCCGCTAGGCTCCCATTGGCCTTCGAAGAGCTTGACCACGGCACTACGGTTCAAAGGCGAAAGGCATGCGTCCAATATTGGGGTTGAGCAACATTCCCTTCGGGTCCCGAATGACCATGGGTAACTTTTCCCATGTGGGAAGTATTAAATCTTTTCCTCGTGGTTTTCCCCAATGGTCATCCCATATTCATCGGACCTTTTGATCAACCGCCATGTAGTATGAACCCATGCAAATCCAATGCTGAAATCGCTACAGGCCAATTAGCAGAAGCCTCTGAGCCTTATCTTGCACTGTTGCGAAGAAATGCGTCGAAGCAGGAACAGACCCTCGAAGATTTCGTACGAGCCTTATCTTGCACGGTTGCGAAGAAATGCGTCGAACCAGGAGCAAACCCTTACAGATTTCTAAATTTCTAAGCACGTAGCATGTTCTGTAAGGGATCCCAAGGGTTGTAAAGGCCATTTTAGAAATCTGTACGGAACAGACCCTACAGACCCTTACAGTTTCAGGCTTGTTTCGCCATGTTCCGCGAGGGATCCCAAGGCCCGGTTTTCCTCTTGGCGTACCACTCCAGCGCTCAACTTCCGTCTGGCTAGGGGGTAGGGTTTGCCTTTTTGACCCGAAATTTTCTGGGGGGAACGTGCAAACCTAAGGGACTCATTCAAAGAGGCGTTGCGTGTTTGTCATCTACCGTGTTTTTGTCTGTTTTTTCTTCTTTTCTTTTTCCAACAGGGAGTTTGTTTACGGTGTATACTTCGTTGTTTGTCGTTCATGTTTTTCAAAAGCAGACACAACACCTGAAATCGCCAGCAGCAGTGAAACAGTTGTGTTTTTTTGCGTTGTTTATTTCAAACACCAACAACAGTTGCAACGCCAACAATATTTTGTGAAACAGCCGTATTTCATTTTGTATTATGTTTTTTTTTTTTTAGGGCCAACAGTTGCAACGGAAGGGCCACGGAAGGGTTACCCATTCGAGCGCTTCAGCTCCGCTCGTGGCTCGCGAGCGCGCTCGCTCGTTCGAGGACCTTCAACCGGCTGCTGGGGCCTTTGCAGGAGATCCTCCAACGCAACGCCAGGGAGTACCACTGACCGGGCCGCCGCGCATTGGCGTTTTAGGCGAGCGACACCCGAACAACTGGGCTCCTGAAAAGATAGATCTCCATGTTGCATGCCCATCCATTTGAAACATGTGGCTTCTTCTTTTTTTGGTCCACCAAAATAAAGGTGGACACCACCAGGTACAAGTGGCAATGTTCAGGTGTTTTTCATGTAAGGATCCCTGCCGAACCACCTTTGGGGGGAGAATGCAGGGAGAACGCTCAGATGATAAGCCTTAAGCCGGGTGTCCCAACTTCGGAAGCCATGAATTGGCCTCCGAAGGTCAAGATGCTCACTTCTGAGGCTTTTGGGACATGTATCTCCCGAAAGCACTCAAATGTGATTCAGACCTTTTTGCTGAGCCGGAGTCGGAAAGAAGAACCGAAGTCGGACAGCTTTGGCACAGCTTTGGCCATTCGTTCACATCCTTTGAAGGCAGAGATCTACGTCGCAAATGGTCCAAAGGTGCGGTAACCCAAAACGGATTGCGGTTTTCCAACGTGATTCCCTTTCAAGGTTTCAATTGAAAAGGGAGAGGTATTTGTTTAAAGTTCTTTTCTTCTCCGTTTGTTTTTTGGTGGGGGGGAATTTCCGCACCCATTGAAAAGGCCACCCTCCAAAGAATCAACACGAGAGCACGCCCATTGCCCATTTGGACCATCCAACTCTCTGCAACTGCTGAGCCACGTGGAAAAGCGGCAAACGGTTGCGGGGCCGGGCGGAAGGAATGTTCCAAGAGCCAGAATCTGCAGAGAAACCAAATGGAAGTTGTTTGGGAACGCGTTTGGTGGCTCAAACCTGCCGTAAATTCGAGCCGCCCGAAAGTTCTATTTGACCCAGTCTTTTTCGGGGACCCATAAATGGTGGCTTTCCTGTTGTCCCGTTTAAACCACACGAAAAGGCGCAAGATAGCCTCCAGCTCTTTGGTTGCCCGGAAAATCCGACCTTCCATGGCGCATCGGCCGGCCTCGGCGAGGTTTTGGGTGTGGGGCCAAGAGGAGGGCGAGCAGAAGTGCTGGCGCCGGCCTTGATGCACCTTAGACGGATGGTGGAGAAATCCCTTCGCGCGGAATGAATCCATGGGAAGGAAACCGAAGGTTTACTGGTATTGAAAAGGGGAATCGAATCATTCCAGGGATCTTGGGCGCAAGACCTTGTTCAACTTGAAGGAAGCGCCGAAAACAGCAAAGAAGACGGCATAGAAGCATCCAATATCCCATCATGTCCCTCTCTCTTGCCTTAGGGAGTTCTCAGTCAGCGAAGATGCCCTCGTCGGGTGCTTTGTGTTGCCCGAACGTCGCACCAAGAGTAGCCAAGCGAAAGCCACAATCAACCTTGGTTGTTTAAACCACCAAGCTCTGAAAAACAACACCGTACAGTGTAGAGAAGGGGGCACATTGTGTCAGCTCAAAGCGAGGTATGAGAGCCTACATTTGGACCCTACTATAACAACATATGGGATCGTATGGGTGTGTGTGTGTGTGCGTGGTTTTTGAGGGTACCCCCTATTTGGCTGGTTCCAAGGCGGGAAACCAAAAGGAAAACCCACCTCCTCTTGGGGGGACCAAGAAAAAGGCGGGCGTGTCCTGTTTGAGGTTGGACCCTCATAAACTGTTTTTGTTGTTTGGTTTCCCGAATCAACACCAACCAGAAGGGTTCCCCCCCAAAAAACCAAATGCCCACGCCCGGGCAGAGTTTGGGTCAAGATGTCGAGCTTCGTGCACAGCGGCTTCGGGACCCCTCGACCGGTTCTCGCCAAAACCACCAGCACCGAAAAAGTCGCGTGCTCGAGTTCTGAGCTCCTGTGGCTTGATCTTATGATTCTGGGTGAACTATAAGGACCTCACATGACCTCACTCCAAATGGTGAATTAATTTTGTGCGGAATGCCCCCCAACCACCTTATTTCAGGTTGGTGAAGTATTGTAATTCACCCAGTTATGACCTTATGCGTGTTCTTAATTATTCCCATCAAGTGACTATTATTCGTGCGGTTTTGGCCGTTCTTCTTATTTGTTCTACAATTTATTACTCGTCGTGTCTTGTTTGATATTCTTGTCATGAGTACCTTTGCTCTTTCAACTTGAATTCGCGCTGGGCCTAGGTTCAGACTGGGCGACGACGGCCGGGAGGCAGGTGAAGGCGCGCTTTCGACCGCAACGTTTCTGACGTTTTGGTCTCCCATTTTCGAGCGGGCAGACGAAATATGTGTCCGTCTTTTTTGGGGGGAGCTTGTGGATTTCATCTGTCCTCTTAGTTGCCCTAAGCCAACAGAAAACGAGTACCCTCAAAAAGGATTAAAGATATGTTTGTTTTCAACGGGAGCCCCCCAAATGGATTCCGTTTCTCCTCTTAGTTTCCCTAAGCCAGCAAAAATGAGTACCAACTCGGACAAGACAGACATAATATGCATACTGTGGATGGACGAAATCCGTTTCGCACCACTTTGAAACCATGGTTACAAGCCATTGTTCGTTGCTATTTACAGGAAAAACAAAATTCCAGGGTGTCTTAGGTGGTGTATGAAACCACATCTGCCTTTTCAGTTCCCATGGCCCAGGAAGATCCATTCAAGTCGCGGGAAGTGGTGGTAGCTTCCATGGGGTTTGCATCCCAAAGCAAAACAAAGCGGCGCGAGGGTGTTCCCGGTTTTTCAAGTTACCTTCAAAACCCGCCACTTTTTTGGGTGCCCGCACAAAAAGGACGAACCCATTCTGACGGGCGTCTGGAAATTGGATGAATTTGTTCAACTTCAGGTGTGCCCTTTGAGTTAGATCGCCCAGTTTTGAGAGAAGCTTCCGTTTGTGGTGATGCTTAACCCGGGTGTCCTCTTCCAAGGTAGACGAAACATATTGGCACACATCTAAAGAACATGTTTTGGAATGATGCCAGGGCAGAATCTTGCACACCTATGCCAAAAAGTGGCTGGACCCAGCACCCAGAGCCCAGGCTGGATCAGCGGCACCAGAGCTTGCCACCCCCCGGAGCAGAAGGCGCGGGTACCTGCCTCCAACAACCCCAGAAAAACAGCATGGGTACCAACTGAGAAGCAAGGAACCGAGCTGGTGGAGGGTGTTGTTCCGTGGCGAGCCGTCCCACTAAGACGTAGCAGCACCCCACTGGGACTTGGGCCACACAAAAAGCGCGAAAGTTAATCATGTTGGCATCATAAAGGCTTCGGAAAATTGATGACTATCTGGATTATTATCCCATCAGAAATGTCTTTGAGAGGAAGGAAAACATGAAATCAGTCGGGAAGTCCGGCAAAGCTGGTGGTTGTACATATGTCATGGGTCACTTCTTTGGATGGTTTCTGGCAAGATGCATTTTCCACCATGCTGTCGATTGGATGGTTCTCCACTTAGGATTTGTCTCACAACTTTTTGCGGGTTCCTACTGAGAATGTCGGGAGCATCGCCCGCATGTTCCTCATGGCGGAAACTGCCGGGCCATACCACGGGTTTTGGGTCATCCAGAATGCCCTTGCGGAGCTCATATGGGGGTGTTGTGGTTTTGTTGTTTTTTTGGGTTGGGGGGGGGGGCACGTGGTTTTTCTTAGGTTTCCCTTTAAAAAAAAAAACGCCAAAAAGGGTACCAACTCCAAGCAGACACGCCTGTACGGTGCTTTGCGATTCATGAGAATCAACAACATCACAGAGTTTCATGCATAGGCGTGCTTCAATGGTCTGGTTGCAAACAATTGGGATATCCACTGGTTGGCGTTTGGCTGGATGTTTATTTGCCAGTGAAATTCCCCCCGATGACTTATTTTGAAGACTTTGTCAGTAGACAGGAATGTGTGGTCCTGGGACACGTGATTCCGGTTTACTCACCTTCAAATGAATGCAAAAAGCTCAACAAAAGATTCCCCCCAAAAGAAAGTCCCTTGAACATCAGATCAGGTTGAAGGCTTGAAGCTGGCTGTTCTCAACGCATGGTCAATTTGGGGTCCCGGACTTCAACGCGCACATATGGCGAACATCCACTTTCGACATGGGCATCCTCTTGAACGAATTGTTGACTCCCCCTCGTTTCTTTCGCCCACCCTTCTGCTCAGAAACAGCTGAGGTGCTGATTCGCCCCCGACGCCCCAATGTTTCTCATGTTCCGTGTGGAAAGGGGGCCTTCTTGCAGGGAAAGAACATGAAGATAGCAACACCTGTATGGCAGAGGCGGGGATTTCCATTTTCCTCGACCCCCAACCCAGTCACATGGCAAGTCAGGTCCTTCTTTGGTGGTTTGGGTTGGCTTGGACATTTGAACCCCTTCTTGAAGGGCGTAAACGGGAAACTATCCCTCAACCACCGATTCGGCTCGGAACTTGAAGCGTTCTAATGTTGACCCCAGATTAGTAAAGTTATTTGTATTAGTATGGGGGTGTCCAATTCTGGTTTTCGTGGGGATTCAGGCCACTTTTGGAGCGGCTAAAAACCACCCCCAAGATGAATAAACAGTTGCATAATAGGCGGCATCCTGTTTGGTTGATTTGGTTGAGAAATAGACGATTCCTGGTTTACCTGGTGGTGCAATCAACTACCAGGGCAACCCATCCATGTTCAACCCAAACATTTTGGACACCTATGAACAGGGGGGGGTGTCTTCTTCAGGGTAGGGGGGGGTTTCTCCCTGAGGCCATTGTCATGGGCAACTTCGACTGCTGGATCGATGGCCCGCGCCTTTGGGCGCGGCTTTGGGATCGTGGGGGATGCCGCCTCGAAGACCTAAACCGGGAGCGATTGGGAAAGGGGAAGGAGGGGACCCATGCGAGGGGGGGGGGGGGGCAAGCAGGGGGCCCTATGTTTCCAATGTTGGCGATTCTAAACATCACCTTTTTGGCCCTTGAAAGGTGAGTGTCCCTCGGTGGGGGTGATGTTTTAAGGGGAAATGTAGGGAGCCGTGACAAAAACATGAAGAGAGCTTCCTCGAAGGATGAAAATTGCGAGTTGGCAAGTTTCTCTGGAGCCTTTCTCTGGAGAGTATCCTTGCAGTTTAAGCCATGGTTTAAGGCCAACATGTCTGAAAGCCCTTCTTTTTTTTGGTTTTTCATTGAGGGCCCTTTGCTTGGTTCGAACACATTTTGCCAAGGGGTCAGACGGAGAGGAGACACAGTTGCTCGCTCCGTGCCAGTTGGCTCGCTCTTTGGTCCCGCGGATTTTTTTTGGGATCAAAGATGAAGTCAACTCATGGTGCCGCTTCACTGTTGGATCAGGTTTTGCAGGTGTTGTTCTTTGTTTTCGAGTATGTGTTTTGGTTCGGGTCATCTTAAGTGGGGGGGGGGGGCGGGGGGAAAGGGGGTGGGTGGGGGGCTGCAAAAGAGAACAACGTTGCTCGCTACCAAGGGGTTTACAGGCCATGTTTGGCTTTTTCCACCCGAGCTGGTGCATTTGGGGGTATCGAAATTCCCGAGGCTTGTGGAAAGCCCCTGGACTTGGAAAGTCGGGTACTTCAGACCAAGTCATGAAGCGGTTCGGGAAATGATGCTGTGGACGACATCCATTTCGCTCGGAGACCCTGGAAGGATTCGATGGCCCTGTAAATACCAACAAACCATGCAAAAACCCCATGGTGTCCAAGTGGTGCAGGACTTTGTCCATCTACAGTAGGGAATCTCATGAGTTCTGCCTTTCTTCGGCGCTCAGTGGGACTCTTTCACCTCTTTTTTGTTCCGAGCACAACAACTTTTGTGCCGATCGAATGGGGGCTTCTGGACACCTGCAAGTTTTTTTTTTTTTTTTAAACCTAAAATCAAGAGGTCGGCGTGGAGACTCCAGGTGGCAATTCAGCTTCCTCTCACGCCCTGGGTTCATGGATTATTTTGGGGGCAGCAAGTCCGGACTTTGTTTGGCCAATCCACTCACGAAGTGAGGATTACACTTGAATGCAGATGGCACAATCTCGAGATGCTGGTTTAGTCCTCCCTTCTTCCCCACAATGGAATGGCGCTACTTTCATCACCTGCCGGTAAAGCAATGGCCAATTCGGGTGTTTCCCATGTCTAAACCCGAAGCTGGTGAGTTCCCTTCTTTCATTTGATGTACGAGCCCCAACCCGTGGCATCTGTGGAAGAACCAGCCTGGCGTGAGCCCGGCCCAGGCTTCAACTACGACACCTGCTGCGACCCGAAGTTCGGGCCGAGTGGCAATGCGCAGTGCCGATCGCTGAGCTCTGCCTCTTTCTTTTTCGGGCACTGGTACCGGGAAGCACAACAACACTTTTGGGGCGCCGCAAAGATGAGGGCGACGGTGCCCCAAAAGTTTGTGGCGCATGAAGGAGGAGACAAAAGGTGGCACTGTGGCACTCTCCGGGGAAACATGAGCAAACTGGGCGCTTCGCTCGCGATTCTTTTGGGGACGACGGTTTTTTCACCAGTTCCATGCCCGGACGCCCGAGAGAAGCCACAGGAAGGATAGGGGTGGCTTGCGTGGTCTTTCTTTTTCAGTTGGACCCCCCCATTTTGGTTGTGGTGTCCCTTTGGTTTCCCGTTAAAGCCAACATACGATTTCCCCTGAAGGCGAGTTACGCATATGAGGTTAGGGGGAAACTGTCTTTTGGTTGGTGTTTTTAACGGAAACCAAGAAAAAACAATAAAAGGACCCCCCCAATAAAGATATTTCATGGTGTCCCTTTTGTTTCCCTTGAACACAACCAACCAAAAGACGGTTCCAAAAAAAGCCGTCAGTCACTTTTTGTTTGCAAGAACTCAGCATTTATGATTTGCCACCCAGAGCATCCAAACACATGCCAAAAGCACGTGGAAAACGACCGGGTTCTAGCAGCTTCACTGCTCTTGGAGCATGTTTTTAGGCTTTTTTATTTGTTAGTTCTGTTCATTTGAAGTGGGCTGCAAAAAAGCAGTCAGTCTTTTGCAAGCCCATACCAAGGGTTGGACAGTCCCCAGAAAGGCTCTGAAGCTTAGGTGTGGCCACCGCGCAAACCGGGCTCCCCAAAAAAGGACACATACCTCCATTTGCTAAAATGAAGATTCGTTATTTCCCCGTGTTGTTTTTGAACGTAATTTATCACTATTCCTGATTTTTTCCAGGGGTCTTACCCAAATGGAAGCAAACCTCCGATCTTGGACTGCTTTGGTCTTCTCGGGCGGACCCGGGTCATTTGGGCCAGCGCGCTCGGCACGGCGCCGTGCCGAGGTTGGGATGGAGTCTTCAACTATGACAGATGTTGCTTTCCAAAGGACGGTCCCGAAGAGGAAGACGAGAATCCTCGTTGCTTTGAACGACCAGCTGGGTGTGTCCAAAGTTTCGGGAAGTTTGGGGTAAATGTTGGGTGAGTTTTCCGTTTGCACGAAAAAGAAGACACGCCCATGCGTGAGGATGAACACAAATCAATATTCGCTGTCATGAATTGAGGTGCAAAGAGAGTGACATGGAGTACACTCGCCGAATCAGAAGATATAGTTGTCATGCCATAGGTCGCATTTGCCTGATCGCGACTCATGTGATTCGCCGTGAATGGGTCCCGACTGCGCACAGTGCGTGCCAGGAGGAGCTGTAAGTGAGCAGCTTGGCCACTTGTTTCACCAGCTCACATGGAGCAGCAGTATGGATCCTACCCCCTCAAAGACCGCCCCCCGGGGTAGCGTGGCTCAAGATGAAAGAGCCAGGGTTGCACAGGTTTTAGTCTTCGGTTCCATTTATCAAGGTGCCATTTTGGTACATTTGTTTGAGCCAAGTACAAACAATAAGGACGAGCAAGGCCTAAGACCTTTCCACTTTTGGTAGTCTCTGTGGGGGGTAGTCTGGGTTGGACATAGCAAAGACAAACGCGTGCAATCCCTGGCGGGAGCAAAGGCAGCCGCATTTGCCTGGTGACGTGAATATTGGAATGCCTGGTCTGCCTTTGGTGTTCTTTTGAAGCCATCCAAGAGAGGATTCCCAGTGTTGTGATGTGCAAATATGTACACATACAATATATATATATGAACGTATATATGTATACATATACCTTACATGCACTACATGTGTAACAATACATATATATATATATACACATACTACTATGCATTTCGAATAGATTCTTGGCCTGTACGAGTTTCCTTTGGTTGCAAGGTTTCCAGGCTGTGGCCCAAAAATATTTTCTCCATGGGCGCTATCTCAATCAGTGTCAGCCCCCTAAACCGGGGGACGTGAAGCCCTTCTTAGCAGGTATACAGGGGGAACCAGCACAGGAGGATTCCGATTCCCGTTTGCACCTTGACGAAGTAACTGAAAAATGGGAAATGGTTTTCGCCAAGTTGGAATCCCCCCATATCGGGACCCGCCCCCTCCGTATCCCCGCGGAAGTTTGTTTGTCCAATTCTTGTAGACTAGTAGGTAACCAGAATAAAAACAAGAAGAAGCAACACGTCCCATGTTTTTTTTTTGTTTTTTTTTTTAATCTGGGCAGGCCTGTAGCGGCGAAACCCCTGGGAGCACTAGGGACCAAACCTCCAATCCAAGCCATTGGAAAGAAGCTTTTGGTGTCGCAGGCTCAGAGTGACGCAAGCAGAAGGCTCCGATCTCCGATGGTTTCAGCGACCTCTGCCAGCCACAAGAAGCCCGGTACAGCATGCACCAGATACAGAAGTGACAACTTGGTGTTTGGAGAGCAAAGGGAGAAATGCCGGTGACCGGGAAGCGAACAAAAATGAAAATTAGGGCCTCTCAGCCAATTTCGTCGGGCCATGATGTAATAGGGCGAAGCGAACAAAGATGGTACACAAGCTTCTCCGCATCTCAGCCAGCACTGGCCACATACAGAGGCAAGTTCAACCAAAGTGGAAGGCTGAAAGAATGCCAAGTTGCTTTACGTGTTTTGCTTAGCCCAAGGTGCCTCAGGTATACCAAGTCCCTATCTCAGCTTTCCATCCGTGCCATGGAGCCGAGGACGGCCGGGAGCGTGGGAGAGCTCGCGCTTCTCTTTCCCCGGGCTCCCGGAAAAGGCGTCCCTAAAAAAGCAGAAGGCGGAAGACGGCCGTGGGGCCGTCGCGTTTTTTTGTGTGGGGGGGGTGGGGAGTTGTAGACAAGAAGGGGCCCCCCCCTAATTTTTGTTGGTGTTTGTGGCTTTGACACTACCCTGTTTGGCTGGTTTTGGCCCAACCAGAAGAAAGATCAACATTTTGGGGGTCTCCCTATTTTGACACCCGAATGGTTCCGCCCTCCTTCGTTGGCAATCTGCAGGACAGCGCGTCGCTGAGGCGGGAAGTGCTTGGTGCAAAAGGTGGGCTTCTTTTCGCGGGGGGTGTTTGTTTTTTCGACCGTTTTTGGCCTATGAAGCAAAAGGTAATATTTGGGCCCCAAAGTAAGTTGGCGTTGGCGCTTGCATGCGGTCCAATTCGCATCGTTTGGAACCCACTGCGCTATGATCTTCGATCATTCTGAAATTGGCCTGTGTCAATGTCAAACAAGGATTGCTTGCAACTGGATTGCTTTGGTGCCGTTTGTAGGTGATTCTGCCTGCTTTGCCTGGGCTTATAGTCATAGTAAAGCCTATATAAACCTTTACAACCATCTCTGTAGAACCAAAAGTCAATGGGTTTTGGCCCCAGCTCAACTGGCCCTTGGGTGCCTTGCCCAGGATGGAAGTGTCCACCTTGCAACTTGCCGATGTTCAGCTTCCAGCAAGGGGGCGGGCAGAGCGAGGACCCAGTCTTTCCCTCTCCGGGGTGATAACATGGTTTTTAGTCGGTGAAATGCGGTTGGGTGTGCATTTTTTGTTTTTAAATCACAGGTTCAATTTGCTTTGAGCAGATCAGAAAAGGGACAGCCCAGAGAAAATGGGGCGTAGGTGTAGGATCCTGAGCAAGTGTTCAGCTCGGGGTAAACAACTCCGAGCGAAACCCGCGGGTGCTCGGGGATTCCTTCTTTCCGGAGATGCAACAAAATCTTGGTGGCTCCCAGCCATGCCCTTAGCTTTTTATATAGGGTTTAGCGGGGATTTCCATTTCGATACCGCACGGATCCTCCAACCCCTTGGTGCTTGGCACGGAAAGGATCCGCATTTCGAGGATCCGAACCTTCACGGAGAAACTTCCATCAATTTCTGGGTGGAGAATGGGGCACTCCTTGGGAGTTGGTTTTTGGGGCTGGTTTTACAAGGATCCGTGAATGGAACCTGCGAAAGCGCTTTCGGGCTTTTGTAGGCATATGAGTGAGCCACCTGCAGCTTGCCTCTTGTGTTGCTTCGGCTGCATCTGAGGCCTCACAAGTCGCAGCTGCAGCGTCTGCGGGAGATACAGAGCAAGCACACTGCGAGCCCGCCGCAGACGTTGCAGCCGCAGACGTCGCAGCCGCAAACGTTCAAGACGTTGCCGCCGCAGACCTTCAAGACGTTGCAGCCACAGACATTCTCACAGCCGTTGCAGTCGCGGTTGCAGCCTCGGCCGTTGCAAACGTTGCAGACGCAATTGCAGAGCAGCCGATTTCAAGTCTGGGTCCCCAGTGAGCTTGCGAGTTCTGCGAGCTCCATCACCCGAACCACTTCCGCCCCACTGGTGGTACCTGCGTCGCCGGCTTCGCAGCCCCAGACTCTCTCGCAGCCGGTGTCGCCGCAGTCCGCACAACCCCAGACGGCGGGGCACGTGGCAGAGCGCTTGAGGCGGGTCTATTTCTTGTTTGAAGGGGATTGCTACATGGCCCCTCAAAGTAGGTGCACCTGAAGGGACCCGCAAAACATGAAACAACAAGACTAAAAAGGGCGAGACCAAATCTGAAGACTAAGTATGTATGTTAATGTGTTTGTGTAGAATTTGGTGTATGGCTTAAGCTTGAGGTTTTCGGGTGGTAGCTGGTGCAGGCCAGGTGTAAGGCTCAAGGAAGGTTCCGGAGGTTGGGTGTTCCGGCAAGGTTCCGGAGGTTGTGGGACAGGTGCAAGGTTCAAGCAACATTTCGGGCTGTGTAATTAGTGTCAAAGGTGAAGTTCCGCTCTCAGGTTTGAGGTTCTGGAGCAAGAGGCTTTGGATGGTTTGGGGTACCAGGGTAGCCCGGCACGGCTCTGAGTTCCGCAAAGTTCCGCGAGGGCTCTCGGGTGGTCAGTCACAGGGTTGTGAGGTAAGGTTTCGCAGGAGCGCAGCATGCTATTGGGGGTATCGCCTGAGCTTATTCCTAAAGCAAAATACGGGATGGGGGGGCATTTTGGCATGTTCCTTTTGTTGACCCCTAATGACTGATGAATAAGGCAAGGAGTCCGACTAAAGCAGGAACCGGGTCTGTTGCTTCTTGTTTCGCCTGAAAGTATTAACATGTATCCCAACTCCATGTTTCTCAAAGGCGCTGCAGATGTGCGTCTCAAAATAGAGAAGCCCCGAAATGGGAAGTTTCCTAGAAACCAAGTTGCGTTTTTTACAATTTGTCGGATGACACACTGCCATGTCGCACGGGTGAGCACGGCGGGTCTGGCAGGGGTCCATGTATGTTCTTGGGTCTCAAATATCAAGTATCACCATTTGGGTCAACGTAACTGGGGTCATTATTTTGACTGTTTCCGGGTTGTCAAAGTCAGTAAGTTGTTTCCCCTTAAGCTCTCTCTTTGGAGGTGTCATTTTGCTGAGAAAATAGAAAGGCCAGCTCGGGGTCAGTTCTCTCAGGGTGATGTTTGATCTCCAAACTCCATGGAAAGCTCCCGAAGGTCGAAACGCCTTGCGCCCGCGGCGTGTTGGGACACGGCGCGCGGCCTTCGGAGCGGGTTGGTTCTTATATGTTTTTTCGCCCCAAGGGCCTAAGGGAGCTGAGTTCTACGGGTTTTTGTATTGCACCCAGGGAATACCCACTGTCCAGTCACTGGGTATTGACTCCATTTAGGCCCATTTCCGGATAAAACCGTGAAAATTTGAGCCATTCTGGGTCATTTCCCAAGGGTGTAATGCCAGGGTGTAATCCAAAAACCCTCGCGTGCAAGTTAAACTTGTAGGGGATCTGAAGACAGCCCGGGTTTTCGACCATCGCTGAACAAAGGATGAACGTTCGCCGTCGAAAGGAAATCCTCTCCCCGAAAGTGCTGAAAACCTCTCAACGTGTAAGCACTTCAGAAAAGGAACCCCCCTCTAAATGGGATATGGAATCCCCAAAACCTCTGGGGTGATTCCCTGGCTTTCCCATCAAACAGCCGCAAGGGTGGCCTTGACACGTCCAGGAAGACGCTTGTCCCACCCCTCAACGGGTTTGATTCACGCTGCATGAGTGTCTTTTTGGGCGGGACCGCCCCACCCCAAAAAACAAGATTCTGTTGCGTTCCCGTAAGCTACCAACCCAACAAGGGCTACAGGGGTAGCCTCCCAAAAAATCCACGTGGCAGACGCCACATGAGTCCGCAGGCAGCTGAAGAGCGACCTGCAGCTGGCGCAGCGATGTCAGTTGCAGCTGCCCAGCGCGCTGAACCGCCGCCTGCGGCGCCTGAAGTCGCTGTCCAGTTTTTTGGACCTGAAGTCAGCGGGTGGTCGCGGGTGGATGGGTCTTCCCCGTTTTTTGGTTTTTTTTTTTTGGGGGGGGGGGTTAAACAAAAAAGTCGTTGGTGCATGGTGCTTGGATGGTAGGACTTTAACTTGTTGCCAACTAATGGGTTTTCCATTAAAGCATGAACAGTTAAACTTTTAGAGGGGAGCAGAAAGCAACCGAGCTTTGAGGCGAACGCATGTCGGCTTGTTTCAGTTGCGGGACAACTAAGGTTGTTTGACTCTTCTTGGATCATGTATTATTTTCAGGTTTTAGGTTTGTATCTTGGTTCTGTCAACAGTTTTAGTGGGTTGCAGGCGGCTGCGTGTGCAACAGGGGGACCGACGTTGACTTGGTTGCCAGCGAATCGTGCGGTTCCAGAAAGGTCCTTAGCTGTTTTTAGTTGGTGAACGGCGTTGGGTTTCCATTTAGAACACAAGAATTGAACATTTAGCAACCCCATATTAGTACACCCACGCAGGTATTAATCAGGTGGGTCCCTTTTTAGTGGGGGTTCCTTTCTTCCAAGGGACCTTAACGTCGAATCAAGGCTGTTGCCTATGATCAAGGTTGACGCTTGGTACCCCTTTTGGTGATTTAAAAGGGACACCACAAGGACAACCACATGTTTGGGCGTCCCCGAAACATTGATACTGCCAAGTGTAGGATTTGTTCTTATCAGTGTCACGGATGTGTCACATGAGGTTAAATCTGAGCCTAGGTTTGACCCGTTGTTTGTCTCAGTCCAAGGCGAGTCGACCTGGAAGCTTTTGGGTGTGTTTCTGGCCCGTGAGGAGCCACGTCCTTAAAACGGTAAGTGACAGTCCCAACCAGAAATGGGTGCCGCGTTGGTAACTTTTTGGTCTTGGGTTCACCATTTCCGTACAGATCAGTTTGGATTATGACTGACATTGCGCAGGAAACATCGGGGCGGACCCACCCTCAAGAGCATCCGACGGCCTCGTATCCGACAGGAACCCATTGTCGAGGGTTTTATGTGTTCCCTGTGTGATTCCCGGTGGTTTCCTGGCGACGGGTGTTTTTTGGTTCCGGGTTTTCCGGGCAGTTCTTTCCAGGTTTCGTTCCCAGCTCAGCAGTGGTGCTCTCTTCTTGGTGGTTTTCAGCCATCCCCTTAGGTTGTTAAAGGTTTTTATGGTTTAGAGGGAGTTTCCATTTCCCAGTTGCCCAGTGGTGCCCTTCTTTCTCTTTTGGGAAGGGTTCTTTTTCAAAGTCAACCGAAAAAGGATGCCTGTTGTTCCGCTGGCCACTGGGCATCTGAGATTTCTCCCACAAGTTAAACCTTCAGCAGGGAAAACAAAAACAGCCCAGAGATTTGTCCCCTGCCGGTTGGCCAAGGGGCGGCCCCCCTTCCCATGGAACCCACGCTTTAGGTTTCCCAGTCCGGTTGTTTTGGAGACCCAACCGGTTGGGACGACCATCTCATTTTCACGAAAGGGAAACTTCATGGTTCTTGGTGTCATGTCTTTCGGTTTTAAGAATCGATTCTTGGTTCTGTTCGTTTTCGTGGGCTGCAAAAAAAACACGCCAGTTTCTTGAATTAGGTTTTTTCGTTTCGAGTTTGTTCTGTTCATTTTGGCGGGCTGCAAAAAAAAACCGGCTGGTTCGCCCGTGCCCAGGGTGGGGCACCATTGCGAGAAAGGATTCTCTTCCCTCGCCTTAGATTGTCCTATTCGGAGCGCCAGGAAGCCGCAGAAAGGGAGACAAATCCACTCGACAAACCTACCGCGAGACGCGGGAAATTGTTATCCAGCCCTCTTTTGGTGCATTTTGCTTGGATGTTAGGACTTTAACTTTTTGCCAACTAACAGGGCTTCGCAGAAAGCAACCGAGCCTCGCTGTTCATGTGGGTGTGCCGTTTTTAAGGTTGGACTCGACGCCGGACCCGGACTGGGGCAAAACCGACCAGAGGTCCGCAAACACTCTAACCCCAGTCCCTTCTTTGGAAGTGTTCCCCTTTCGACTCCAACGAGCTGCAGTTTTTCTCGAATTCTCGAGATCCCCAGGCCTGAACTGGCGGACGAGTCTTCCGTCTCCGGTGGTGTCTTCCCATGCGCCGGTCAGTGAAAGGAACTCCAACTCCCTGCAGCTGGCTTTGGAGCGCGAGGCGGGCGCGGGCATGTGATGTGTGTCTTTTCGTGGGCGGCTTGCTTCAGGGAAACTGTTTGGGGGGCATAGGCTGAACGCGTTTTCAAGAGGACAAAACCAAGGAGGTGGGAATTCAGGCGAGTCATGTCAAGCAATCACGTCCCCTTCTTGGGCGGGGGTTTTTAGTAAATGTTGCAGACATATTGATGACAAGATCCATACCAGTCTCCAGTTGGGGAGATGAATTTGCCCGAGATCCATTGAAGTAAAGATCTGGCTGAAGCACTACTGCTTTCGTATGTCTTTCCGTGGTAGGAAACATGTAATTGACCACGCAGATAATCATGCCTGAAGGGTCAGGGTGCGTGGGAAGCGTTTAGTTAGCATGGTGTTCAGCGTATTATGACTATTACTCACCACTTGCGAAGTACCCTTGCCCGTGTGTGTCGTTTCATCGTAGGGAATGGTTGGAACAACACGTATCTTTATTTGTTTTGCGTGTCTTGTTGTAGGTAACGGTTGGGAAATCCCATAATTTACGCATAATTTGGGATGTAATTCCATGTTCTTTCTTTAACACTCTGGTATATTTTTGATTTCATATGCTAGCTGAATGCGTTCGGACATTCACACTTTGCAAGTAGCAGAGTATCACGAATTCTGGTTGCTTCAGCCATGGTGGTTGTTTAGTATTGCTTCCTTTTACAGCAAAAGGGGTGGTAACTCATGCCCCAAAAAGAGTTGGTGTAATCGGGCTCGGCTTACCTGTTCGACTTTTAAGCCCATACAACAAGGAGTTGTGTGTGTGCCGGTCCAACACGCACGCCGAGCGCCCACGCACACACACACAACACATGCACACGCATACACACTCACATGCACACGCACACGCACACACTCGCGCGTCGAGTGCTGCAGGAATCATCCTGCAAGCATAATTTGGATGAAACCAGCTGTATTTGAAACAACACCATTCCATTTGGCACTAGAACCGAATGTGAATTGAAATGCTTCGAGTGAAACTGGCATGAATTTACACAGTCACATGTCAACCAAGGCCCCCCCCCCGCCAAAAAAGAAACAAGTCAAGGTATTTTTGTTGTAAAGGGTATCCCAAGTTGTTTCAAGGAAATCTCTTAACCTGCTTGGCTGCTCGGGGGTTTACGGCGGGTTCAAGTTTGTAGACCCCTGCAAAAACCAAAAAGGGTAAGCAAACAAGTCAGAAAGCGGTAAATAGGCCCTAAAGGCTTCACTGTAATATAAACATATATTTTTTCAGAGAGGGCGGGTCGGCATGGGGGCTGAGTTTTTCAGATTCCTGGGGGCTGAGTTTTTCAGATTCCTGGGGGCTGAGTTTTCAGATTCTTGGGGGCTGAGTTTCTCCATTAAAAACACTTAAAAAAATACCAAAAATATAAGATCAAGACCCGTGACCTCTTAGATTTATTGGGGTGCGTTTTTGTGTTTTTGGCTGATGACATGCAAGCACAGATTCATTTTCGATCCAATGAAGACTAAGATGCATCCAGACCTGGAAAATGAGCTAGCTTCAATCTGCACAGAAGACAGCCTGTTGAGAACTATTTTGCACAAATATCATTGTTGGACACAAATATTTAGCAAACGTGTGTCTGTAGCTTATTTTTGGATAATTGGCATGCTTACGCATGCCAAGTTTATAAACCTCAGGGTGCTAATTTTTGGAAGACGTATGTTTGGCACAAATCTGCAACACAAGTTGCATACGTATGCAATATGTTGGAAGACGTGTGCTTAGCAATCTGCAAGCAGATGTATGTTTGGGACAAATATTATTGTTGTGTTGCAATTCTGAAACACGTAAGTATGGCAAGCACAGCTTGCCACGCATATGAAATCGTAAGAAAGGTAAGATATCACTGATCTATGCAGCTTTCAGCTGCAAGATTCATCTCTTTTTACAGTTGGATGTTCAATATTTTTCAATATACGCATGGGCTCTGCCCATGCTCTTGAGAAAAGACAGCTAACACAAACATATTTATCGCATAATGAGCTGGAGCAATTGGAGCACAGCTCCAATCTAGTTGCTTGAGCTCAAGAAGCACAAGATGCAAAGATGAGCACCTGCAACGATATCTGCAGATGCAAATACCATTCTCTGCATAAAGCTGTTCAGCTTTGGAATAAGAGCTTTGGAATAAGATTCTCTGCAGCTATTCGTGTTGCTGAAGAGCTCTTGCAACAGTAAAGCTGTTCAGAATAGATTCAAGTAGACACAAGCCACAAGCAATTGCTTGTGATGAGATGTTACCTGGAGATGAGATAAATTATCTCCAGTTACCTGGGGTTACCTGCAGAATATCTTGGAAGAGGCTTATGTTCTGTTGATACACATCTCATCATATTATTGATGTCTTGCATCAAGAAAGCTTGCATCAAGAAAGCATCAACAAAGTATTGTCTTCAGATGATGGGCTGTGTTTTTTGTTTTCTTGGTGTTTATGAGCAAAGGCACCAAAAAAACAAAAAACAAACAAACAAAAAAACAAACAAAAAAACAAAAAAAACAGACCCATGGCCCTGAACTAGCAGATGCAGATGATGGGCTGTGTTGTTTGTTTTTTGGTTTTCTTGGTGTTTATGAGCAAAGGCATCAAAAAACCAAAAAAAAAAACAAAAAAACACCAGACCCATGGCCCTGAACTAGAAGATGCACATGATGGGCTGTGTTTTTTGGTTTTTTGGTTTTTTTGTTTTTTAGTTTTTTGCTGAAAAATCTCAGCCCCCAGGAATCTGAAAAACTCAGCCCACAGGAATCTGAAAAAACTCAGCCCCCATGACGACCCCTTCCATTTTTTGTAGGGAAGTATAAAGCATTTTTTGGTAGGGATTAGGGAAGACCCTTTTGGGCTGGTGTCAGAGAAAACCAAGACAACAACCACGATTTTAGGGATTCCCCCATTGAGACAGACCAGGGAAACCAAGACCGTTTTGGGGGGGGGGGGCGAAAGAACGGACACACCCATTTGGCCTCTTCCCCAGTCTTGGACCGTTTTTATTGGCGTCCACTCCATATTATTTTGTGCGGCAGACTTTTTCCTGGTTGTTGAGAACCCATATATCCTGGTTTGTTTTCTAGGCCGCCCAGTAGCCTTTTTTGGAGCAGGGTTCCCCTCTAAAATAGACGTCCAGAAAAAGAAAAGTGGGTACCCTTATTCTAACCTCTCAAATCTGGAGGACCTAGTTTTTAAGGGACGACCAACAAGAACACCCACATTCTCGGGGGCTCTGGGGGCGCCACGGGGGGGTTTTTCAGGTGCGGCGGCCTTTGGAGCAGCTGGAGGCGGCCCTGGGCGCGGTGCGGTCGGAGCAGCGCGCCATGCGGCGACTCCAGGAGCAGCAGCTGCAGCGCATGGATCAGCTGCTGGAGGCGCCCCAGGCGCGAAGGGCTTGGTGTAGGTGGGGTGGGGTGGGGTGGGCTGGGGTGGGTGGGGTGGTGGTTTAGGGGTTGGGTGAGGGGGTGGGGTGAGGTGGGGTTTGGTGGGGGTGGGGGTGGGTTTTGATGGTTTGGTTTGGTGTGGGGCTTGGGGTAGGGGTGGGAAGCACTGAGGAAGCACAGGTAACTTGCTTTTCAATCATACTTTCCTTTTGCTGATACACAATGTTTATTGTTTTTTTCTCTTACGGGCAGACTCTTTTTTCTCAGGCATACTTGGTTTGTGTGTGTGTGTGCGGGTTGTGTGCTGCCCCTCCCCTGCCTGGCACCCTCGAGCGAGATCTGGCGTCGCACCGAGGCGAGCGCCGGAGACGCGGCGCTGGTGGAGCATGTGCTCTACGCCCAGTCCGCGCGCAGGGAGGAGTTTCTGCACGCGGAGCTGCGGCATTTGGATCAGGAGGAAAAGGACCGGAAGTGGATGCCGACCGAAATGGGCCGAGTCCAAAGCGGTCGATCAGGCTGAAAAGGCCAAAGCAGTCGAAGATGAAACCTTTTGGGTTGCCAACTTGACCCATGGGCTGAAGGGATGTGCCCAACAGTGGATAAATGGGCGTGTCCTTTGTTGAGGGTACCCTTTTTAGGGTTGTTAAAAGGGAAAGCAACAGAAACCCACTCATGTTGGGGGTCCCCCATTATAAGACACACCCAAATCAGTTTGGGTATGGTGATCTTTTAGGGGTGCGGGCGAGCACGTCCCCAGTTTCTGGACGTAACCTTGGCGGCCGCTCAGCTGAGACAGGAGTCGCACCAGCCGAAGGAAATATTCCCCGAATCAGTGGATCAGTTGATCCTAGGCGTCCAACGTGAATTAGGATGTCCCAAATCAAAAGTTGATCTAGTTGGTCGGGGTCATAGGTGTCCTATGTCAGTTTGATGAAACGTATTTGTGGAGTTGGCAGGTTCCCCATCCAACTTTCCAAACAACACCTGCGTATAGGTTCCTGTGAAACTTTTGCAGCTGAGAACCCGCAAGTGCTCATGGGAGTTTCTAGGGGGACCAGTAGTTTTCCCCACCAGGAACTCTTCTTTTTGGAATCATAACCATAGGTGTCCTTTTTGGTTGATTTGGTTGCAAAATTAGAGGGCCCTTGTTTAACTGGTGGGTCCATCTATTTCCCAAAAAGGACGCCTATGGTCATAACCCATTTCACCTCTTGGTTTACGGGCCAAGCAGCTTGGGTCGAAGACCGGTGCCCGGTGCCCCGTGCGTGCGGAGCTTGGACGCCCGAAGGAGCTGGAGCAGGCGAATTTGGAGCTCAAGCGCCAGGCCGCTAAAAAAAAAAAAAAACATATTTCAGGGTTGTGGGATCACCCTGGGTTTCTCCCCACTTCTGCGATACTTTGGGGAATCCCCCTTTCTATTAACAAAATAGTCTTTGGGAAGCCCTTTCTGTTGTATCACAGAAGTGGTCATTCCCCACAGCCCTGCCACTGCATATTCTTGGTGGTTCGCAGCCATCCGGTTCCTCAGCTTCTCAGCTTTTTAGTGTTTAGTCGGGATTTTCACTTAACCCACTAAAAGTTGAACTCGTAGCAAGGGATCTGAGGACAGGCCAGTATTATACCTGGATTTAATGAACCAATAGGAGAGCAACTGGTTATCTACAATAAGGGTAACTGGGATCCACTGGGATTATTTTTGTTTCCAGTTCGTTTGGAGAAAAACGGGGTGGCACAGGGTCTTGGTCGTGAACACAAGGATTTTGATTCGAGTGCTGTCAGGCGGAGGCGATCGAAGCCGAGGTGCCACTCGTTTCGCATCCTCCTCCCGCTTGGCTGCCGATGCCCACGCTGGCGCCAACCCTGGGGATCTCCGATCCATCGGGCTGCAGGACGTTGCCATCGAGTGGGACTTCCCCACGTCCACTCCTAGTCCCAACTGCCGGGACTTCCACCTGGCAGTCGCCACTTGCCGCGAGGCTCACCACGCCAACTGGGACTTCCACCTGGCAGTCGCCCGTGGCGCAGCCAAGGCCCGCGACGCGAAGCGAGCCCGTGGCCGCCCGACCCGGCGCCGCCGATGCAAAGGCGGCGTCCGACGAGGTGCGGGCCGTTCCTGGACAAGGGCCGCTGTGGCAGCCGGCTAGCCAGGAGAAGGGGGGAAGCGAGAAAGTCCGGAAGACAGGATACCCTCAGGCAAGGTTCAAAGGCTTCCATTTGCTGAAAAGAATATGCGTAGGTGTTGAAGGGAACCTATCACTTGTGGAAGTAGTCTTCATTCTTTTTAGGGGACTTGAGCAAATGGAGGAAGGGAAATGAAGAACCTGAATTATTTGGGGGCTGCCCATGGTGTCCCCTTTTCTGAGACACACTCAGAGTATTATCACGATAGAAATGGGCAGCCGCTGTCGACGTTTGGCAAACGCCAGGATTGCCACGAGCCTTTGATGCAGGCGTCGGCTTGCTTGACATATGTTTGTATTCGCGGGAGGGTACTTAAGAGGTGGTTAGTAGCCATGGTCGTGCCCTGCCGAAGCCATGGTTTTAAGTCCCGGTTCAGTGGTTATTCACCACTTGCCAGGTACCCTGCCCCTTCAAGCAAATCACCTCTGCAATTTCTGATGATTTCCACTCCCCGCCAAACTACCCCAGAAATATATTCCACATAGCTGCTATACAAGGGCCATTTATCCCGATTCCCGTGGGGTATATAGCGGTTTGGGGGGTAGCGGAAACCCATAGATCGCCTTTAAGCAGACCGATTCGTTGACAGGCTTACTTGGCCTTCCTGAACAATGAAGTCGATCGCCCTGCGCTCAGGTCGCTTTTCGCCCCTTTAAGCTAAGCTCGGTCAGTGGTTGAAACTGGATGGGTTCCACTGCAGTCACTTTGGTTCAAAACATTTGCCAGTGCAACCAATCGATTTGTAGGGCGATCTGGGCACACCAAGTCCGCGAAACAATTCAGTTTTTCTGGGAGTTGGGCAAAGATCTATTTGTTGCTTGGCCCTAAAAGAGCAAGCCAAGGACATATCTTATGAAGTCTTGCAATGCACCCCTCGGATTTGGTCCTTGTGGGCACCCCTTGGTATCCTGGAGGCTTGCGAGCCTCAAGAGAGGCTCGTCACTTAAGCAGTAGTTGGGGGGCATCGGGGATTCGCTTCTTTGTTGGTGATTACGACCCCCATGTTTGCAACCATTGGTTTTGGGGAGTGAGGCAACCCCCGTCTTGCAATCATTCGTTTTGGGGACTCAGGAAACAGTTGCCATGAAAAGTGGGCCCCTTTGAGACACAGCCATTGAAATTCAGCCGCTTTCGCCATGTGGCTGTCAAAATGAAACCACCAGAGGACCGCAGGTTTTAGTCCATGGTGCCATTTACCGGTGTTCCCATTTTAGGTACATGGCTGTGGGTCAAAACCAATGGTACTTTTTGGAGTAGGTGCACCACCCATTTTAGAACCTATTTTAGTGGTGATTGGGATGTTCACTGGGGGTACGGGCTGTTGACCCAATTCCACATATTTTTGACCCACCATGTGAGCTCCGAGGCCCGCCATCTGCTCCTCCTACGACTCTCACGCCTGCCACGGTCGCATGCCCCTCGCCGGCGTCTGCATCTCCTGTGGCAAGCGCGGCGGTCGCAAGTGCGCAAGGCCAGGGGATGGTCCAACCTAAAAGCAGCCGCACCATCTTTTCCCCGGCAAAACCCACGACTTCCAACCCCCCCCCCCCCGAGTTTGCTGGACACTTCGGGTCTGTTTTGCCACCACCTTCATTTCGGGTCTTGGTTGCTTAGTTGCTTCTTGGTACTCCATGGCATCCCCCCCCCTTCCCCCCCAAAACCCGCCATTATAGGGGTTGATTCCCCATTCTTTTCAACCACCTTTCTTTTCAAAAACCAGCTCAGTATTTTCCTTGGGTTTCCGGAGGTTTGGAAAGATTCGGATCCCTGGGTTCAGAGCGGAAATGGAAGGTACCCCTAGAGCCATCCGTTTTCGGACTCAGGGCGGACTCGCCCGGCCTCGCGGGCGATCGCGGGCGCCGCGTCGCGAACTTGGGGCGGACGTCGCTCGCGAGGCCTGGAGATGCCGCAGGTCTACCGCGCCGCGGTGCAGATCGTGGCGGAGCACGGCTGGGAGGCGCTCCATGGGGGCGAGCAAGCAGGAGACCCAGCCGGGCGGCGGGGGTTTTGGTTGTTCTCCCCGGCTGTTTTTTTTTTTTTTTTTGTGTGTGTGTGTGTGTTTTGTTTTTGTTTTTGGTGGTGTGTTGTTTGGCGTTGTTGTCTTTTTTGTCCGGCCATGGGTCAGCCTCCCTCAAATGTGGACCCCGGGAAAATCAACCCCTGCTTGTGTTTTGTTTGTTTTTTCTCGGTTTTTTTTCGGGCATGGGGATCCCCGGAAAAACAAAGGTCCCGAATTGGTGGTTTGGATTGGTTTGGGGATTTGAACTGAACCCCAGCTTCTGGGTAAATGGGAAACCTTTTCATCACCAAAGCACCAATTGGAGGGAAGCTGAATGGGGATCCCCGGGAGGAAGCCTTTATGGCTATATATGGCTATTGGGTAACGGATCTTTGTTTGGGCTTTAGCTGTTTGGTTGAAACAGGTCGGATTTTCCCATGAGAGCCACAAAAGGTGAAGCGTTTCTGCGAAGCGTCAACAGCAAACCAAGAAGTACCAGCCCCGTGGATTTGACCATCAATGACATTTTCTAGGTTGAAGGGAGAGAACCAACCAGTTTCTGACTTAAACCCTTAGAAACAGGCAAATAGGGTGACCCCAGAATGGGGATGCCCCACTTTGGCATCACAGGGGTGTCCCTTGGCCGCTCCAGTCACTGCACTGATGAGAGGTGGGAACTCCCGAAAAAGTCATTCCCAGCTTCCCTTCAAGAAGCTTCCCTGAGATCATTCCCCAAGCTTCCCTGCGTGATTTTTTTGAACGAGAGAGACTGGCGCGTAAATGCTGGACCTTGATTGTGTTTTCGAGAAATTCAGTTTCTGTGATCCAAGAATTTCAAGATCCAGCAAATGTTTCTGTGATCCAAGGAAAACCATTCAAAATCACAGAAGATCTCAGAAGCATTTATTCCATGTAGGGGCACTGTGCCCCCGTCAAAATCATATCTCAGTGAACAGTTGCCGAGAGGTCGCCCCATTGGAACTGAGAGACGGATGCCGAGAGCTCCAAGAAAGGGAAGCCAAAAGGAAAAAGCACCACACACCGCCTTTCAAAGCAGCTGTTTTGCTGGAGGGGGATTTTGTTGGTTCAGAGGGTAAGGATTTGGTGTAAGGTCAGCCAGTCTTGGCCGTTTTGGTGGCTTGTGCAGCTGCTAGAAAAGAACGATGGTTGAAAAGAATGGGGAATCAACCCCAATAATTTTGGTATCGCCTAATTTGGAGGCAACTTGGTATCCCCCCAATTTGGATGCAAACCCAGATGGGCTGGTCTCATGAGACCGTGGTGAACACAACTTGATATTTCCCTTTCACTGTTGTTGGCATGTTTTTTGGTTTGCTGGTGTCTTCGGATCTGCTCATTTTTAGCGGGCTGCAACAACAACTTCAAGTTTGTTGCAAGCCCATACCAAGGGCTTCCCTGTAAAGCAACCATCTTCTTTTGCTTTCCCTATAAAGGGGTTGTTTAAGGCTTTGTCTTCTTTAAGGGAACCCTAGGTGATTCCCCCTTGCATTTCCCTTTCAAAATCAACCCCGAACTGGGCTTTCGTTTAAGGAGGTGCTAGGTCCCCCAGTAGTGCCCTTTTACCCTTTTTGGTTGGGAGGGTTACCAGTTACCCTACTAAAATAGACATGCTGAAAAAAATCGGGTAGCCTTCTTCTAACCTCTCTACTGGAGGCCCTAGCCCTAGCCCTCGATAAGGCCCTTATGAAGGGCTGAATAAGGCGATAGCCTCCTCTCCCCAATCGCCCCCCCCCCCCTGTGCATTTTAGTCTATTTTAGTGGGGATTGGGATGTTCACTGGTACGGGATTTTGAACAGGAAACGGAAGGAGGGGTAGATCCTTCAAGAAGCCAAGGAAGCCAGGGGTAGCATTTTTTGAGGAGTTGTTTGCCCCATGGCCAAATGAGTTTTCGTAGGAGGTGCCTTGCAGGAGCTTGCTGGACCGCCTTGCACTGGGCGGCGGCCGAGGGGCGGAGCGACATCTGCCAGCTGCTGCCAGCGCCTCAGACGTGGGGCCCGGAACGAGGCGACCACGGACGACGCTTCGGTGGGGGCAAAAAATCAAAACGCCCGCAGGGTTTGGACGGTGATGATATTCGAGTTTGCGTGTGTGCGTTGTGTTTTGTGCTTTTTTTTTGGTGGTTTTAAAGGGACACCAAAAGGAAGCCCTTTTGGTTTTGCCGGGTCCTCTAAAAGAAGAGAAAGCTATTTTCGTTGCTACATCAGGAGGACAGCTGTTTATGCCTACTTGTTTCTGCAAAGCCAAGAACATGCAGCATGGGGGGAACGGGTTGCGTTCCCCAAGGCTCAAGAGGCGCGACTTTGTTCTGGCAATGTGCTGATTTCAGAGCCAAAGCGATCGAGGGGGAGGGAAGTAGCAGTTGGGTTCTTAAAGGGAGACAACCAGCTCGGTCATTTTGAGGGGCCCGCTTTTCTAAGTCTCCTAAAGGGGGTACATTCTGAGGGCTTCCTGAAAATATATTTGGGCTGAAACCGATTTCCGGTTCTTAGGCTCTTTTCAGGGGCGTTCGGGCTACCGGCACCGGCACGAGTTACCTATAACAAGTAAACCAGGTATGTCTACCGCTAGGCTTTACATGCCTTCCAGCTACCACTGTAGCAGGTAATCATGGCCTGCCTCTAGGCGTTGTTGTCATGGCTTGCTCTGGTCAGGGTCATTTGGTTTGTGGGTGCCTTTCAATCGAAGCCACAAGAAAACCGCCCGTCTTGCCAGAAACGCTCGCGGGGGTTCACTGGGTTGTCGTTGTTCCACTTTTCGGTTCAGCCAAAAACACTCGACTCTAGCGTGTGGGAGCTGAACTGCGTCCGAGTCCTCAAAGTTGCCGAAGTGATTTGCCTCTCTTTTGGGGGCGCTCCAAAGAACCTGATGGCTAGGTAAAAATAGAACTTAGCCTCCCGGTAATTCGCTGTTTGAATTGGTGGTTTGGAGGTCAGGGGGTGGTTTCCCATTTAGAAATTTACACTCTGCAAGAACCAGGGTTTAAATCCCCAAACCACCGCATCCATTAGGGCCACCAGGGGCTAACCTGAATGGGTGTCCTTGTGGCAGCACCATTACGGGGATGTCGGTCTCTCCATTCCTTCGACACCCGCGTCGAGTGACACATTCCTCACTGGATCGTCAAAGGTTGCGGTGCCGTGCCAACATACATCACGAGGACGGGTGATGCCATGTATCATGTATTGCTTACCGTCCTGAAAGCTGATGCTGCTGCAGGAGTGCCAGTTGATGAATCTGCCCCGGTCGGCTTATAGGGGGATTTCAACACGCGTTGCACACGTGGGAGCTCGAATCACTTGGGGAGAACCCAGCAGCAAAATGCAGGGTGGTGGAAAATGGGCTTTTAAGCTGCCAGTTTCTGTGAGGACATTCCACATTGGCTTGATACCCATGGCTGTGTCTCTGGAATCGCACGCCGAAGGATCAGTAAGGTGCCACCTAGTGAACTCCCCTTCGAATATCAGGGTCCTAACTCCTTTCCTTTCATGGTTGCCGTTGGGAAGCATTTTACATTGAGTGGTTGCAATCAAACCACTTAACTGCCAAACTTTAATTTGTTTGCTCCCCTTCCAACGTCAACCAAGTTTTGGGGGGAGCTTCTGGCCGGTTCCCAAAGTCAATACGTCCGTCGACCGCCCGATCTCGTGCCAGGATGAGATCGGGCGAACTCCAGCCTACTACGCTGGCCTGCACGGGCATGCCGAAATCCTCGCGGGGGAACTCGGGTCATCACCTGGGAAGCGGCGTGGTTGGCTGGCCATGGTTTTTGGCCAGATGCCCTCCCTGCGTGAAATTGGGGGAGGGAGTGTTTTTCACCCCTGAAATTCCGTTGATGGTTTCATTGTCCCTTTGCTGGGGAATACTAGACCAATGGAAGTGGGGACCACCTCGAGGCCCCTCAAGGCAGGGTGGCTGGCCACGCCAAGTAGTGACAGTCGCAATCAATGGGTGCGGGGATGGGCCTTTTTAATTCTGCACCATTTCTTGGTGGCTCCCAGCCATCCCCTTAGCGGTTTTGCTTTTTAGCTGTTTAGTGTTTAATGACGTTTCCATTCAACCCACTAAAAGTTAAACTTTTAGCGAGGGATCTGAGGACAGCCCAGACTTGTTTTGGGTCGACCCCGTTTATGCCGGAGGTTTCATGAGGCTGAGCTTGGATGGTTTCGGTTGGTGGCTTGGGCGTGTGGCTTGGGCTTGTGGCTAGGCTGTGTTGGATAGGGGAGGTTTGGTACTCAAGCTCACGAAAATGGGTTCCAAGCCGTTTCTAGCCCCGTCCGACTTGAACCCTTGGGCTGATTTTGGGAGAAGGAGCCGTGAAAGTCTACCTTGCACCTTGACTAGGTCCCCCAGGATCGTGTCCTTTCTCACCCCTTTTTTGGTTGGGAGGGTTCCCCTACCAAAATAGACTACAGAAACAAACAAAGAGAGAAAAACACACAAACAACAAGTTGGTACCTTTATTCTAACCTCTCTGCTGGAGGACCTGGTTGCGTTAGATGTTTGCAGAAAGCGGAGAGCCCAGATTTGTAGCCTGTTTTGGTTTAGTCACCAAGGGAATTGTCCCAAACAGACACACCCATGTTGCTTGAGGAAGACCAGCCCCACCTAGTTGCATGGAACTCTGGCTCCGCAGAACTAGTTGCTGAGGCTCTCCTGAAGACCAACGAGCCATCCGCGGCTCAGGATCCAGCGGAGAACTCCTCGCGCCAGCTTGCGGTCGAAGCTTCCCAGCGAACCCATCAGAACACGGAATCTTCGGGGGGCCATGGCTATGGGGGGGGACTATCCCTGGATAAGCCCAGGAGAACGCAGGGATGAGCCCTCAATGAGGCCCTTATTAAGGGCTGAATAAGGGATAGCCCCCCCTCCCCATAGCCCCCCTTAAAGGTCCATAGTGACTTCCAGAAGCTTCCAGTCCTCCAGAAAAAGTACTCTCAGATGTTTCAGTTAAGAAGCCATACTGTGGTTGCGAAATGGCTGCGGCTGAAATAAATGTGCCTGGAACCTTGGGAAATGGAACCCTTAAGACTAAAACCTGCGTAGCCCCAGCGATTGAATTTTGAGCCACAGCCAAATCCGTCCGCACCACGAAATGAAACCAGGGAAAACCATAAGGTTTGTTGTTATTTGCGTTGGGGAATCGAAGCAAAAAGCAGGGTTTCTGAACGGTGGTGCGAGAAGCGGATTTCGTAGCCATCCGCATTTTTCCCCAAAATGTGGCCCAAGTCACCTGGAAAGGCCTTCTCTATAAAAAGGAGTTGGGTGTGGCTCAAAATTAAACAGGAGGGGCAAACCGCAGGTTTTGGTCCATGTTTCCTCTTACCGATCGGGCAAGCCATTTTGGACTTCCGGTTTTTTGAATTCGCCACAGCCAGTTGTTTTCCTGAAACTGAAGGTTCTCGGTCCAGAAAAGTCTCCGTCGGTTTCCTTCCCGAGGACTCGAAGACGCCCAGCGAGGACGAGTCGGCGAGGGTCTTCGTTTGGGGGTTGTCTGGGCCCCTCCCAAAAGTGGCTGTGGTCAAAGCCGTCTTGGGATTTTATTTTGGTGGGTGAATTCACCAACCACTTCAGGCTTCCTATTTTAGTGGTTGGATTGGATCGGATGTTCACAAGGAGTGCGGGCTTTCCCATGGCCAAGTAGGTGCCCCTTTGTCGTGGAGAAGCTGCCCCTTTTGCCCATCACCTGGGGTCGCAACGCTTTAGGTCAAGGTTCTTCCCGAGGGGCGTGACCCCTAAACAAGCACGCGTGGGGTTGCGTGTTGTTGTTGAGGGTGCACTTTTTGGAGTTGGTGTAAAGGGACACCAAGGGAACAACTACCATTGTGGGGGGAAGCCCCCCTAATTTCAAACAAATACGGAAGGGGTGCCCGTACGCTGCGCACCTCGTCCGCGGAAGGATGTGCGCCCTCTCTCTCCTCAGCGTTTTTACATCTCATGGAGCTTGAAAAAGATGTTTGGTCAAGTGTTTCTGGATTCCTTGAGACATGGTTGCAACTTGCCAAGGCCACCAGTTGCAAGAGGACTGTTCAAAGCTTGGAGAACTGAATCCTGATCCATTTCCCTGGGTAAGCAAGGGAACCCTGCGAAGTTTAAAAAGAGTTGGCTCTGATGGGGGATGAGGCAGCATCTGTTTCAGGACCCGTCCCATAACAACCCCCACCCAAAACCTCTCCAAAGGATCCTGTAGATGGCTTCCTTGAGAAATTTGATTCCTTGGCATCGTCATGCGTCACAGGAAGATCACACGGACCGCTTATCCGCCGCAAGCACCGGGGTCTCAACCTCAGCGTGGATTTGGGAGTTGGGGGGGATTTCGCTGCACCAGGTGTCCTTTTTGCAGATACCTTTTGGGTTTTGAAGTGACTTCAAAAGCAACCCGAGCAATCTCAGCCGAGTGTTCGCATGAGTCAAAGTGATCAGAGATGGAACCCCATGAAAACGCTTGGGTTCAATTCACATTCCAAACACACAAGCGATGAATTCCTCAAACAAGCACCCATGCCAATTTTGTTTGTCAGTCCTAGGCGAAGCAACGGAAAGGCCTGAGAAGAGGCCACAAGGCCCAAATCAGACACTGTGAGCAGACCTGATAGGGGTGTGTCCTTTTTTGGAGTTGGTACCCTTCTTTGGTTGCTTTAATCGGAACACCGTGTTTTCTTTCCAACCAACCTGGCTGGTCCCCGGTGTGCGAAGAATCCGCAAACCTCTCTGGGGGCATAGGCCGGAAGTCTCCACCAGTCTCCGTGGCACCTTCCGGAAGCGCATCGCGATAGCCAGGCAGAAGTCGCAGCCAAACGCCAGCAGAAACTGGTTGCGCCTCAAATGAGACTTGTGAGCGAGCCATCCAGTTTCTGTTTCCGGCCTGCCGCGCCCTTGCAAAGGGTACTAGAAACCATACCCCTCTCTGAAAGCTGCAACCCAAACCTCTTCTCGCAGGCCGATTTCTCGGCCTGCCGACCCCCCGAAACGCCAAAACGCTGGGGACTCCGTTCCGAGGCCAGTGCCCTATGGAACGACCGTGCCTCACATGCGTCACCTTGGTGTGCGCCCAAGATGGCGGGGAGGTTGTGAAGGGTCAAGATGTGGGTTTTGAAGCCCTGGTTCTTGTAGAGTTATAAAAAGAAAATGGATAAATGGGAAACATGTTCACCACCAAACCACCAATTGGAGGGAAGCTGAATGAGATCCCTGGCAGAAAGTCTTTGTGGCGAAATTTGGCAACGGATCTTTGGACTTTAACTTTTGGGGTGAAACAAGTGGGATTTTCCGTTGTACCACAAAAATATAAACACTTTTTTTGCGGAGGGGTCAACAGCAACCAGGTATGTTTAGGGGATTCCGACAATGGCTTCTGATTGTGTGTGGGTAGGAGTGGATGTAGAGAAACCAAAAAGGAACCTAAGCATATGGCTGTGGATCAAGACCAAGGGTACCATTTTGGGGTAGGTGCACCACCCATTTTAGTCTATTTTAGTGGGGACTGGGATGTTCACCGGGGGTACGGGATTTTGACCCATGGCCATATGGAACAGACTTTGGTTTTCACAAAGTGAGCCACAATCAGAGCCGAGGTGAGGTTAGGTGGCACAGTCCGGGCCAGAAATGCGTGCGGCTGCCTGGTTGATTCTTTACCACTGTCTCGGGTATACACTTGTTGCTTGATTGCTGCTAGATTGCATCTCCAGACTTGAACCGTTTGGGACATCAAGGGTTTTCCAATTAACCCACAAAAGTTAGTTCTTTTGCAGAGGGGTCAACAGCAACCAAGGTTGACCAGTTGATTATGACTCATGTGAGCAACGGTCAATATGTACTGTCATCGGTACCAACGGAAAACATTGCGGACACTGACATTGACACTAGGAAATGGGTAGTCGCCAATTTCCCATCCAATGCATAATTTCTGTGACTCATCTGATGCACTGACAATCTATTTGCTAGTCTATTGTTTGAGCACGAGAAGGGGGGGCAAACCCAAATGTGCCATTAAAACTAGGGGCCCACCCAAATTTCGCACTCCCTGGGGACAAAGGTCGCTGTGTACATGGCTCATGCGAGTAAAATGGATTCAATTGCCAGTAAGCCAAGCCCTGTTGCAATCGTTTGTTTGGTGTTTTAAACATACCACTTGGAAGCCGAAAGGAGACTAACCAATGCTTTGCTGTTGACCATGTCTCATGTCTCAAAACACAGTAGGATCAGGACTCAGGCCGGTTCATGCTGCAGATGGTTACAACATCTCCCCCATTCACCAGGTGGGATGGATGCCCTCATATTGGGATCAACGCCTACCCACTGAAAAACACACAGGGGACACTGCTGAGCTTTTCCCGTAATGTTGGACCCTCTGTACACTGCCCCAAGTCCAATTTGTTTTTCCCATTTGTTTTGGGGAAGGGGAAACCACTTTTTTGGGAAGGGAAAACAAATTGCCACTTGTCAATCAGGTAGACCGTGCATGATGCCTTTGCGCATGACCTTGAGATCCAGCGGGCCGTCCTCAATGACTTGAGTCAACACGTGCCAAGCACGCCACCTGAGATGGGAGCTTCTTCTTTTTTTCTTTGCGGCTTGGCACTGTTGAGGGTCTTTCCCCTTTTGGTGTTTGAAAAGTTTGGTGTTTGAAAAGCAGGAGCTTCGGTATTTCGCACTTTTGGCGCAAGGGGGTTGCGTTGCGCAGCTTCAAAGGCCGAAAAGATTCGGGCTGCCCGTTTTTTGGGGTCTCTCTGGTAGCTAAAGACCCAGGAGGTTTTCCGCGTCTCAGGTCTGCGACGACCCAGCACGTTTGAGCAGGTTTTCGCTCGAGAAGCGGCGCGTTTTGGGGGGTTGCTCAAAGGGCACCCCGTCTGAAATGCTCAAGCAAATGTAGTTCTAGTTTCACAAAAGATGCGAGACCTGCAGAGACTTCTGTTTTCGAGTTGGCATCCTTTTCTTTGCTAGTTTTAGAAGGAAACCGAAAGGACAACTACATGTTGTTGATCTTTTTTTGGAGGGGGGTCCCTCGTTTTGTCATCGACCCACATGATCTGGCCAGTGTTTACACCACCTTCATGGTATTCATGGTACGCTTTCCGAGATTCGTGAGAGACATCATGCCCGTCGCTCCTGTGCGTTTTGCATATGTTTGCAATGTCTGCCGCTGCCATTTAGCTGGCCTCTTCATAAAGTGAAGAGTCGGGGATAGTGATGTGCTTGCTGTGCCCGCTTCAGCCTGAGTTGACGCCATGAATCAAAGTAGTGACAGCAGGTGTCCATTTTGGGACTCCTCAGAATAGACTGAAACTCAGGGTCCCCTTTTATCAACCACAAGCCAAGTCGACTCAAATGAGCCGTGCCCCAAACCCTGGCTGTGTGGAGTAGGTGGTTCCACTTGGTTCGACTGAGTTTATGGCAGAGCCTGTAGAAATCTTACCCAGGTCAGCAGAAGCAGCAGTCAACTCACCTCCCGAGCTCCTGAACTTTGAATTGTTTGGAAAGACCAGTTCAGTGGTAAACAAAACTGGATAAATTATAACGACCTCACACGACCTCACCCCAAATGGTGGGGAATGGCCCCCCAACCATCTCATTTGAGGTTGGTGAAAAATATCACAATTCACCCAGACAGAACGTTTTGACTTTTTCTGGCCAATCCACTCGACCGGTCCGGTGAGTCAATGAGGGAAATGGGCGTTCTAGGGCGTCGCGCTGGGACGGGTTTCGGGTGACCGATTTCAATCGGTGCGTGCCGAGGACTTAAGGTCAGCAGCAAGCTCCGTCAGTGCAGGCTGAGTCGAACATTCCGGGCGGTCGCTGGTCGCTGGCTCGATGGGGGAATTCGAAACTGAGAGATGCCCCCAAGAAAAGCTATCCCCCCTTTGGATGTTGTGTTTTTAAGAAGGACACCTGGAAGGCCGCGGTTGTTTTCCTGAGGCTCAGTGGTGCGGCCCGTGTACTGGTCTCTTAGTTTCAGCTTGGGCTCTCCAGCTTTTGCCATCTCATCTTGGTTTGAACTTGCGCTTAACCTGTACCATCTCTGGATAGACAAGATGCCCAGTGAAAAGAGTCAGGTAGACTTCAACCCAATGTCCAGGGCCTCAAAACAAACAAGTGGGAGTAAGTACCAAGAAATCCATGAGGAGAAATTCTGAATGGACATCATGTGGGTGTGTCTCTTATTGGGAAGCCCAAAATGGTGGCTTCCCTCCCGGTTTCCCTTTAAAGCCAACCAAAGGTGGTTCCCCAAGAAAACACCCATTTACATTGATGTCCACCAACCATTTGGCAGAGTGCTCCCTATTGAAATCACGCACCCCACCGAGAAGAGTGTCCTCCTGCAGATTTCTATCGAACCCCCAAAAAACGTGGTTTCAGATCCATGTCCTTTGGGGGGGGGGGGGGTTCCTTTTATTGGGGTTCCATGTGAATTCGCCGCTCATGTTTCATTCGAAAACTTGGAAGGCCTGACCTCCGGCGTCCGTCTCAGGATGCGAAAGGACGCCCCGTGCCGTGCGCTCGGTGTTTCACGGGCTCGCGTAGACCAAACTGCTGAACCATTCGGGGCCGGGATAAACGTCAGTTTTCTTTGGGAGCTAATTGAATCACATCGCCAAACCGATCAGTCGTCCTTTTTTCTTGCGGGACGGGGTGCATCAAATCAACTTTTCCAAACCTGTCAGTGGTGTTTTTTTTTGCCAGAGGGGGAGAAACATCTCATGTTTTTCCGGGGGTCATGGGATTTTTCGCCTTTTTCGGCTTCGGGATCGAAGCCAGTGACCCCTTGGAACCTACCCGAGTTTGGCGGAAGCCACCGTGGACCCTAAATTTGCATGTGTTTAATCGCGGTTGTTGTTGGGAAAATTTTTATGCATGTTTGCTTCTTGTGGTTTAGTGGGGAAATCCAACCACTTACCGGCTAAAATGTAGATGTTGCTCCCCTTCCAACGACAACCAAGTAATCTGCTGCATCCCTCAATGCGAACTTTTGAGTGAAAGGGAGACCAACAAGAAGCCAGGATGCTATGGGGTCAAATCCGATTAACAAGTGGTTGCAGTTTGAGGAGTTCTCAAAATTCATGCTGGAGGTGGGAAGCCCCTTGAAACCGCCGTGAAGGTGACTTTGACAGTGTCGCTTTCGAGGATTCACTTGCTGTAAGAGTTGTGAAACATCCACAATGGTGGTCAGTGTGAGGTGAACAAGAGCAGGGCCGCACAGTCGCCCTTACAGGGGGCTCCCTATATTTATCCTTTAAAGGGTTTCAAACCCATTGAGGCCAATTGACAGCGATGCACGTGGACTCTATTTTGCGGGTCTCGACTGCGTTTTTCTCTCGTAAGGTCCGCAGCGTTGATGCAGAGGCGTGGGTCTCGCGAGCAAAGCTGGGAGTTTGGGCGTTGCGATATCTTGCAGGACATGGGCGATCATATGGTTGTTGTTGGGACACATTTTGCATTTTTGCTTATTGTGGTTTAGTGGGAAATCCCCACCTAACTGCTAAAATTTAAGTTTTTGCTCCCCTTCCAACGTCAACCAAGATCACACTTCACTTGCTGGTGCGCTAGGCAGGGAATGAGAAATGGAATGAACCCAGGGGTCTCCATTTCTCACTCCCTGCCAATTTCGCATAGGGGTCATTCCCCGCATTGCCTGCCTTCGAGGGTCAAAGGAACCCGATTGGGGGGCAAACATGGGAAGTGTTCGGCGGCCTCGGCCTCCAGGGCGTGTGGAACGCTTGGAGAAATTCACAGAAAACTGAGGTTCGCACAAATTGTTGGGTCCAAACCCGAAGCGCAGCTATGGTTCAAACATCCTCCTTTTGGCTCCCCTTAAATTACAGGTGGCCAGGGTTGCTCCATGAGTTCTTCGATTTGTGTTTTCGTTCGCGAGCGAGGTGGTGAACTTCCCACACAAAACCGGGCTCGCGAAAGTTCCCGTCCAGTCAGACCTGCATAGTTTGTAGGGCTAGGCTTCGTTTGTTGGGACAGGAGTTCAACGATTCGCAGGGTTGCAGCTGGACAGAAGGACCAAAGTCTGGATGGGACGTGGGATGGAAAATGGATGTTGTTGTTGTTTTTCTTGTTGGGGAGGGATCCCCGAAATGGGTGGGTTGTCCTTTTGGCTTCTCAAAAACCAAACCCAAAAAAGGGGCGCCAACTCCAAAAAAGCAACCTAGAGGGGAATGGGTTACAATTGCCACCACCGGGGGACTTGTTGGGTTTTAGTTAATGTTTCGATTTAACGGGGCAAACCAAATTATTCTGGGGTTCCTCTATTCTTGACCCACCCCCATCATCCTTTCGGTGAACTTGCTTCGCGCATCTGGGCCGGACCGAAGGGGTCGAGCCCCACGACGACTTGTCTTGGTGGGGATAGCTCGAGTCTCTGCCAGGACTTCATGGTAGAGCTAGTTGGGGACACTAAAGGGTGGACATCAAAATCCGGAGAAAAAAAGGGGAAACAATGGAAAAACAACAGTTCAAGAGAGGTTCCGAAACATGAAGGTTCTTCATGTCCATATGTCTGTCAATGTTTCCCAACGTTTGCAGACCGCACTTGGAGCGCTCAACTCACCGCGAGGCGGCGCAGGGTTCTCGTGCTATGTTCCTTTTGGGCGCCCGCCTCAGGCTGCCGCTCGTTGGTTTTGGGGTCGGGATTCAAATGGGTCATTTGTATGTGAGGACCCTTTAGGGTTCCAGCTGGCCCCATTCCGGGTGTCAATCGCCCAACCGAAGCTTCCAGGTTGTTGCAGAAGCAAAAACCGCCATGGAACTGGAACCATACAACAAACACTGTTTTCCCACAATTGACACCCTCCCGAAAAGCCACGAATCGGTCATCGTGATGAGATATACATAGGAATCCACCACTTTGGCCAAAAAAAGACGGCATCCATGCTGCGCCTTTGTTCGTTGTTTTGTTGCTCTTATTTGCTTGGTGCAGCAAACGGCATCCGTTCCAACCCATCAGAAAGCATCCCAACTCTTGTTCCCGAGGTGCTAGCGGCAGGCGCGGGAAAACCTGCCGTGGTTCGGAATGTTTCGGGTGTCGAGCCCATGGCGATGAAAAGCGGTTTGGGTGAGTCTCAAAAGTGCCTTGGGACTCCAAAATGTGTGGTTTCCCTTCAAGGTGTCCCTCTTAAAGCACCGCAAAAGAGCTCCCTGCTTCCCTCGAAAAGACACCACAATGTCCATCGCGTCTCAGAAAACTAGGGAATGACCCTGACCGAAAACATGCTGGAGGATTCCTCGAAGGTTGTTTGAGAAGCAAGATTGGCTTGTACGCATACCTGGCACCGGAGTTATAGCAAACTCCCTTTTAAACCTTGAAAGCCTTGGTACAACGTCGAGTGTTGGGCGCTGAAGTTCCCTTGGTATGGACATAATGGGACATGCCAGGGTCGATGGAGTGTTCTGAGAGTAATGGAAGTTGACAGGTCTGGAAGATCATGCTTTGACAAGTCTGCAAATCCAGGCTTGTTGCAAAGAGGGCACCCTCCCACCCCTGTTGTAACCATGCTAGGGTTGGAAAAAAGGTATTAGAAATCCAGTTGTTTAATCCTCTTCAGGGATCCCTTCACATCAGGAACCTGAGGATTGCCGAAGGCAAGCTGATACCAGCTGGCACCGGCTTCTGATAGGCTGTTTCTAGGCCATGCGGGTAAACAGCTCATGGAGGGGCGGCACTCATTCCAAGGGTCCAAGAGGCTAACCACCATTTTGGGGGGGGTCCCCAAAAGAATGACACACACACACACACACATTACGCCAATCATCGAGCTCTAAAAGCTGGCTTGGGGTCCATCACAGGAGTCTTAGGGTTTCCCCAGGCAATCCAAAGGTCCAGTAGTGGTCGTTTTGGTCCAAAGGACGTCATGTTCGATTCTTGGGCCTGAGATGCCCCCCCTTGGTTGGTTTTAAGGGGCGACCAAGAGCAAAACAACAATTTGTGTCCCTAAAAAGAAGACACACCCGAATAAATGATGTCCACCAAAGGGTCACTTAAAGCTCGTGCCCAACGGACTGCTTTTTCTCTCTCGGTTCAGGCGATGCCGGGTTAAGGCCGGACTCGCCTGCGATTCGCCGAAAAACGGGTTGCAGGCTTTTGGGCTCTCAGACGGAATCAACGGGGGTAGGCATGAACCGAAAAAGGATAGGAAGCCACAAGGACAAGACAATTGGCTATGATATGCCATAGGAACCCTATCAAAAGGGGGGGTCCCTGGTTGGAAGGTGTGTGTGTGTGTGTGTGTGTGTTGTTTTTTTTGCTCCTAGTGGCACAGGCCTTCGTCTTGGCAGGCGGTTGGTTGGTCGACATGGCTCTGGAGCAAAGTGTTACTTCGGCTTGGTTAGGCAGAGACGATGTGTGGCATCGCTGGGATTGAGCATGGGTTTGTCAAGGGGCTTGCGGGCGTTTGCCGGCTTCGGCGCTCACTTTGCCTTTGCTCGGGCGTGCTTTAGGAATGGTTTGGTTGGTTCGGCGGGTTTCGGGCTTGGGGCGTTGCTCCAAGCTGCACACCCACAATACCCCAATGCAAGCCCGGCAACTGCAAAGCAGCCCTCGATACAGACCAAGCCCGAAAGTAAAACACAAAATCCCACCGATTCACATCATCTCGGACCCTGCCTCAACCAACCTATCGCAACACGCTCCAAGCTCTGCCCTGACTGACCTCCCAATCAGCCGGAACCCTTCCCTGAAGCAACCGCGCAAGTGTGAAAGTAGCACCAAGACTGGCGAACAGAGCCCCAAACATGTTCACACTAGTACAAATCCGCTGCGATTTTGCCCGGCACACGGGCCCTAACCCAGTACCAACCGAAGCCCCAGCCTGGCTGAACTAAATCGCCAAAACCCTGAACCCAACCCTGAACGTGCCAGAGGTGAAGAAAAACAAAAAACAACACGCCAGCCTCCCTGGTTCCCGCAAACAGGTAGCAAGGAAGGGTACCGAGCCTCACAAAAGGACCCATACTGTCGATTTTCGCACCAGGGATGAAACCCAGCTGCTTGTTTATGCCCCCCACCTTGAAGGGATCTGGATCCCCCCCAAAACCCCGCATTCTTGTGCCAGGTGTATTGATGGGTCAACATTTCAGGCAGCAGATGCCTGAAGCAAGCAGGAACGCAAACTCCGGCATTGACGCATTCCGAAAATCGACCTGGCAACCCAATTTGTCTCATGAACTGGATGTTGGTCAAACGGAAAGTCAAAATGAAACCGGGGACCGATCCCTGCCACTCTGGGCTGTTAGGTGCGATTGCGATGTTTTTCATTGAGGAATTCGTTCAGTGTATTTCCTGGAGATGTGCTTAAGAATATCTTGTATTTCCTCCGTTGGCTTAAAAGGAAATCTAGCACGCCTGGAAATACGTGTATTTGTTTCGCGAACTCACGCACATGGCGGTTTCACAATCGGGACGGGCTTGACTTGGCCTTGAAGTTTGCCTGTGTCCCAATCGCAGGCAGGAGGACATCCTGAAGCCGAAGGACAGTGTCATTTCCCCCCCACTTTTCGAAGGCTTCCAGTTGCTTGAGACTATTTGTTATTTCCCCTGTTGGTTTTAAAAGGAATCTATCACTACTGGACATATGTGCGTATTTTTGCCGGGGGGCTTCAGCAAGAGGGAGGGTGTATTTATAAAAGATGCGAAACTTCAAGGTGACCTCCTTGCTGAGTTTGGAGGAGACATTTTGCTTGTGGCGCTTTTTTCGGCCAGCGGGAAATCGGGTTGCAATGCATGACAGGGCAGCTTGCCCAGTCAAGGGTTTTGGATGGAGCAGGTATAAACCACTTTACAGATATGGCGGTTTGAATTTTCAGAGTTGAAACCAGAAGCGGGGACGGTCAACACAAATCCTCCCAAAATTTGATGTCCCACTACGGATCCCTACTCAAAGTTCACCTTCTTTGTTCCGTCTGTTTTAAAACGTCAGGCCATTGGGCCCTTGAAATCCCTCGCTTCGGGCGCTGTTTTCAGGAGGCCGATGCGTTGCTTGCTCAGAATCCGGGGAGGGAGCCAGTTCAAGTGGCTCGGTGACTGCTCCCGCTCTTGAAGCCGGCCTGAATGTGATGGGTGAAAAGGTCAGAAGTGGTTCCCTTCAACCTGGCACTTAGCCGACTTAGGTTGAGAATCGGGGCCAAAACCAGTCACCAGTCTGTCGCATAGGTGTCCTTTTTGGTTGATTTGGTTGAAAAATAGAGGGCCCTGGTTTACCTGGTTCAATCAACTACCAGGCCCATCTATTTTCCCAAAAAGGACACCTATGGTCAGTCAGTCAATGCTCCCGTTGCGCCGGAGCTTGCAATGAATGGCTTGAAGCTGCCTCGCCCAGGCCGGAAAGGCCAGTCTGCCTTTGTCCGCAGGCAGGTTGCAGGGTGCTTTCGGGGCTCCTGGGGGGGGCGGGGGGGGCATGGTTGTTTGTTGTTGGGAAACATGTTAAATGTTCGCTTATTGTGGTTTAGTGGGAAATCCCCACTTAACTGCTGAAAAACTATGTTTTTGCTCCCCTTCCAACGTCAACCAAGGGGGGGGGGGGGAATTGGCACCAAGGAACTCGCTAAAAAAAAGGGAGCCGGGAGAAATGTTCGACCCCTGAGATTGTTCGGCTTTGGCCCTGAAGCAACGCCCCAAAAACAGAAAGGCCTGGAGTCTCCATGACCCGAATCGAACATGGGCTCATGACTCCGTATGATTTTTAGGTACTAGATCCCCTGCCTTTATTTTCCAACTACTTTGACCAAATTATGGGCTAGTGGGTAAAGTGGCTGGGAAAAAGTGGCCTCCTGGAGGGTTCCGACCGCATGTAAAAAACGAATTGTTTCGGGTCGTTGGGGGTCCCGTTAGGCCGATGAGCGAGGCGAGGCAGCGGCTGTGGTGGGGAAGCGTCTCTGAATTTCAGCCAGTTTCCAGCCGTCTGGTTCCTTACAGTTTTAGTCTAGGTCCCCCAGCTAGGTGCCCTTTTATCGTTTCTTTTTTGGTTGGGAGGGTTCCCCTACTAAAATAGACTACAGAAAAAGGGTACCCTTATTATAAGCTCTCTACTTGGGGGGTTCCATTTGGCCCACTGAAAGTTCAACTTTTAAGCCGACCGTAAATGGGTGTGCATTTTTTGAGGGTACCCTTTTTGAGTCGCTTGCCCTACTATGGTAACTGGAAGCACTAGGTTCCCAGAAGGTTCACGAACTATGTGAACCGCACGTTTTGTTTGCGCAGCCGAGATTCGGTTCTGTTACCGCTTTTTGTGGACTGCAAAGAACAGCCAGCCCACATGGGGATTTGCTTGCTCACTTCCCCGGGTAGTAACGTTGATTTGCTCCATCTTTTTTGTTTAGGGGGGTTGTCTGCGCTTTCTTCGTCAGGACAAGTCCACCTGGAGTCCTCAACCAAAAGGTTACCTCAAACTACATAAGGGGTCGGCTGACCCCACTTTCCAAGGGTCATGGAGACAAAGGTTCTAAGAATCTCTGGCGGCGCCTTTGGTTTCAAAGGTGGATCGGATGCCTCCCCGCTTGGCAGCTTTCCGCAACACGGAAATCCCGAAGAAAAGCGGTGGTTCCAGAAACGTGCAATCTGGCTCCGATTCTTGGGGATGCTCAAAACTGGGCAGGTAGCTATAAGGACGTCCACCATTGCTTTGGTCGCAAAATATGAAATCACGCGCTGCCAGGCAGCGAGCCTGGACATTTGCGACGAGACTCCTCTTCCCGCGGTCGCAGCTGTTCTTGCAACGCCCAAGAAGACTCACATGGCGCGCCTCCTTCGCGCGGCGTTTTCCCTTCGCCCGGCGATTTTTCGACTCGGCATCTTCAAGAGATGGGTCCGCCGCGAAGGCTCCTTGCCATCGGATGCCCCTCCAGCAGCCTTGCGGAGGTCATGAATGAAGAGCAATGCACTGTGGCCAGCATTGATCGAAGCGACCGGGGGAGCTACGCTGGACAGCCCACCTCCATTGATGCCTTTCTGGTGCTCGGCGAGTGTGCCCGGCTCTCAGATTCGAAAGACATGTCCCACTGTGTTTTCCTTTGGCTGCGATGTCAGAGATGTCATCTGTCTTCCCGGTTTTGTGATGCCTGTCCTTTACTTGTTTTAGGATCATAGCAAAGTTTGCAGATTCAGCACACCAAGATGAAGTTTCCGATTCTGGAGTAGACTAAATATGGAGAATCTGGACATATGCTCGTCAGCCTTTCGACCATGTTCGCCATGATCTCGACATATCAACCAAGCCACACCAACCCAAACCCCAACCCAAACCAACCCAACCCAAACCACCCCGAACCCCAACCCAAACCACCTCAAACCAAACCAACCCAAACCAACCCAACCCACCGATTCGGGTCCTGAGTCTTCCATGGCATTCATGATCTACGGCGGGCTCCTGGGCGGTTTGGGCGGCATGGGCATCGGCACGCTTGCCGCTTGGCATCGCAGCTCGTGAGCCATTCCGAGTCGCGGAGGGTTTGGAATCCGTGGTCGATGGGAGAAACCCTGGTTCAAGGGAGGGTTACCTTTCTACCCTAAAAAATTCTAGGGGGCTTGCATGGTTGTTGTTGGGAAACAATTTCTACATGTTTGCTTATTGTGGTGTGGTTGAGATCCAACCACTGAACTGCGAGCATTTTTAAATTTGTGCTCCCCTTCCAACGTCAACCAAGAATCCGGAGAGATGAGCCAGGTTGAACATGGCAGAGGAACAACCAACAGATTTTCCGGAGGTCGGCCAGGTTTCCGAGGCGATTTTTCTTCAGAGCTCCAAAAGTGGCAAGGAAACCGTCAGGAGCAGCAACTTGTGGAGATCCAGTCAATTCTGGTCAAACATGAAGAACCAGTCTGCGCGAATGGGTTTCCGCCCTGAGGCGATTATTGGCCTCGTGCTGATTTGCTGGCCGATCGCAGCTTGCAAGGCAGGTTTGGGGGGTTAGCTCGGCCATGGGTCCCCAGGAGCTTGCTGAAGTTTCGGGAAGAGATGCTGAGACCATTTCGCAGTTCGAGTCGTTTCGGGTGTTGGTTGGGGGTGGGTGGGAAACCTCTCCGGAAACTCAGGCGCCAGGGCCCAAGCCTAAAAGCTTCCGTGATCTTCCCGATGGGAATTGAGAGCCGTCCCCCGTGTCGGGCGTGCGTTTTCCGCGGGCCATCTTCCGGCGGGGGTCTTCTGCGCCCAAAACCGCGCCGCGGGGTCAGAGAGACCGCAGGTGCTGACCAGAAGATGTCGGCGCTGCTGCTGCTCGCAGGAGCCCCAGATCTTGCAAAGGGGCGCGCTTTCGCGCTTGCGCGCGCGCGGGTGCAGGGGTCGGGTGGGTGGGGGGGACTCACTGCAGCCCGCTTCTCTTGGTTGGGAAATCACAATTTGTTTCACCGGTTTTTCCTTCCGAAAGCACGAACGCCTACGATTCGTGCCGGTCTGGAAGGCCACTTTCCTTTTGAAGCTCTGTGTCCACCTCCGTGATTGTTGGAAAGAGCGTCCTGCTCTTGTCCGGTACCAATCTCATACACAAAAAAAACAGGTGGGTATCCGGAATAGGGACACTAGCATTGGGCATTGGTTGAAAAGTGACCCCCCAAAAAATGGGGTCCTCAAAACAAGCCAGGAAACCTTCCATGAGCTTCGATTCCTATTTTGAGAGCCCGTTTCAAGCCCGTCAAGCTGGCTCCCTCGATCCCTCGATCCCTCGATCCCTCGATCCCTCGATCCCTCGATCCCTCGATCCCTCGATCCCTCTCCGAGGTGCTGCAGAGAGGGCAAGGAAATCCGAAAGATAGGCACGGGGGGCAACGTGGTTGGTTTGGGGACCAACTTGTTTTGGGGAACCAAAAGGGAACCGAAACTTCTTCGAGTTTGGGTTCCATGTAAGACACCTGCCAGGAAATGTCAAGAAAGTGGTGATTCTGCTGCTCTCTGCTGGCTTGGCCGGCATGGCAGCCTTGCCGATGGCAGGCGCGGCGTTTCGGACCAGGGAGTGCAACCCCTTGGTATATTGGCGTTGGAGCCATAGCCGGTATTTGTGGTTTCCAGTGGATCGCCAGTTTACAAAGGAACCAATTGGAAGCCTCTTTCACGGGGAATCAGCTTCCACTACTTGCTGATGAGACGCTCGGACCTCCAAAGTCCCCGCCATGTGCCGCGATTTCGTGATCTCGCCGCCCTGTGTCCCATGCTTTGCCAAAAAATCAATGATGGCTTCCACCCAAGCAGGGGGTTCAACCCTGGGAGCACTCCTCTGCCTTCGACCAAGCAAATCAAGCCAAAAAGAACACGGTGCAAAGGTGTTGTTTTTTGGTTTTGGAACAAGAAATCGATGGGTTCCACTCGTTTTCATTGGTTTTATGCCATCCGTTTGCCAGGGGATCCCATCCATTTCTAGTCAAAGGGACATCTATGTGGGTGGCTTTCCCTGCCAGGTGTTGGGGTCTCCAAGACGATGTTGCATATTTTGGGGGACTGCCGTGTGCTAGTGCCAACCTGAGTCTGGGTTCAGACACGGGCCGACGCCCCAGTTGGGAGAAGACATGGGTCAGATGAGTCAAACCAAACTGTGGGTGGACGAAATACATTTCGCACCACCGAAGAAACCATGGTTGAAACCACAACGTTGGATGGTATTTACAGGTGAATTGCATCATTTCAGGGTACACTGAACGGTGGTGCGAGACGCGGATTTCGCAACTACCCACAGTATGATCATGTTCTTGCTGGTGCGAAATCGGCCGGGAATGAGAAATGACCCCAAGAATCAAAACTATCCCTTGCTGGTGATTTCCCTTAGGGAATCCCCTAAACCGGTTCATTCCATTTGACCCCAAGCAAAACCATAACCCAGTTGCCCAGTAGTGCCCTTTTTTCCTTTTCTTTTGGAAGGGTTCCCCTTTAAAGCCAAGCAACCCAAAAAGGATGCCGATTCTTTTTGTCCAATGGTTACTGGGCATCTGAGAATCTGGTTGCGCCTCAAATAAAACTTGTGAGCCGGCCTGTTGCCGCGCCCTTTTCAAGGGTACTAAACACCAGCCCCTGCTTTCCCAGTTTCCTTCGCACGCCCGCAAGCCGCCGGGATGGCGCCGTCCGTCTGCAGGGCTCCTCGGGGATCTGAAGGCCACCGGTGCCCAGGACGCCGACTGCGCCGCCAGGCCTTCGTGTTGCTTCGCTTTCGCAAACGGGCAGGGCGTTGCAAGCTGAAACGAAAACCAAAAGCTATGGTGGACCTCACTGCTCTTGGGTGTCATGTGTTGTGTTTTTTTGGTTTTTGGAGGACGAAAACCAAAAGGATGTCTGGTTAACCAAAAGGATGTCTGGTTAACCAACAGGATGTCTGGTTATCGCTTCTTGAAGTCAACTTCAGTGATTTTTCTTTTGGGGGGGGATCTCCAAAACTGGCGTATAGTTTAGGGTAGACTCAAGATGAGTCATATTATTTTGTTGTACTCAGATGTGGGCCAAGGGTGTGACTCCAGGTACTTTGCAGGCGAAGGTGCAGCATGGATGTCCGGATGTAGCCTTTTATGCATGGGTAAGGGGCTCTGGCCCGGGCCCCTCCATGACCGGTGGCAAGGGGACTCTTCGGAACGAGTATGATTTGCCCAGAACTCAAAGATCTGCAACATTCTCTTCCAGTTGAGGTCCGTTACCAACTCCTTCTACTATGAAGGATCCCCCCCTTCCCTCAAAAAGTAACGGATGGTACAAAGTCCCAAAAGCACTGTGAGGACGGGACCATCCCTACAATCCCGAAATAGGGTTTACCATGGTACCCAGAGGTACTTCCCACGTCAATTCCAAGAGTGGCTTCCAGGTCCTTCCTGCAGTCCGCCTTGCCATCACCTTAGCCGCCCGAGGGCCTCGGAGCGTGGGACCTCTCAAAAAACAGCACCGTGGCAAACAAAAAAAAAAGAAACGCGGAACGCGCTGAGGGGCGACATTGCTGGCATCGGACAAGGCCAGGACGGGATCAGGAGAATCGCCCACAACAGTTTCTCCAACAAATCCCTGCCAGTTTCTGGACGTTATACTTTTTGAGAAGGACATTGTGGTGGCACTAAAGCTCAGACTTCAAGTAAGATCAGGTGACAATCCGGAAACCAAGCATAGGCAAGAACAGGTTTGCGTTTCTCGGTCGCTACAATGTTGGGTCCTCGCAAACTGCGTTGCTTTAATTCATTTGTGTCGTCAAAATAGGAATCGGACCCCTCAAAGTGGGCGTCCTTTTGCTTTCCCTTGACACCCCCCCGCAAGTAGCGAGTCTCAAAAACCATGCCGGAAGGCGCCGGCGAGCTCTCAGAAGGAAAGCTAATGTTTGTGTGTTGTTTTTTGAAGGTACCTATTGTTGGGTGGTTTTTTTTTGGAAACACAAATGGACACCATTGTGGGGAGTCCATATTTGGCTATGAGTTTCAGCCTAAATGATGTCCGCCAAAGGACCGATATTGTTCAGATATGGTGTAGGCTCCTTCTATGCCAAGCTTGTCCTAAACAAGGGGTCGGCTAAAGAACAACCCTGCGCTTGTTCTGCGCTGCTGGAGCTTTTTGGGAACCCATGCCCGTCGCCCTCTTTGAACTGTTTTTGCCTAGCGGACTCGAAACCGGCGTTGTTTTTGCGCAGGTCAGAGTCAGGCGTTTGATTCAAACTCCACGAGGAGGTTGCAGGCGGGCTTCGCCGTGTGAAGTACCGTCAAAATTACTTCCATTGAGTTTAGTATTCGGTGTTTCATTGATATTGTGAAAATGCACAAAATGGCAAACGATCTTCGGACTCTCGAAAAAACGATACCCCTGGAAAAGGATGGAAACGCTGGAAAACAATAGGGGACCAAACTAAGCAGCGAACCGGCCGTAAGTAAGTAGTTTCGACCGTGCCTCGTGTCGGCTCTCCTTGTGCTACCACCCGCAAAATGTGCAGTGCTGGTTTGACAGCCAGTTGTGCAGGGCTCCTTAATATTAAAAGATACATGTTGCCCATTTGAAGCATGTTTTTTTCCACCAAAATAAGGGGAAACCACCATTGACAAGGCAATGTTCAGGTGTATAATGTAAGGATTCCTGTTATGCCATGGTCGGGAACACCCTTGTAATTGGGGATTGTAGGGATGATCATTAGCTCGTTCTCTGCTCAGGGTTGAGATAACCAGCACAAGGATTGCTACTGTGGATGGATAACATCCTGCATCTATGAATACAAACATAAACCAAGTCCAAACTGTTGCAAAGCGGAACTACAAGAGGCAACAAACACAAATTGGCCATGTTTAAAGGGTGTTCTACTACTTGGTTCGTTTTAGCTTCTATAGCAAGGCCACTGCTCATCCGAGTTGCCCTTTTGTCAACATCCATAGTAACGGGCACCAACATGTCAAGACAACCAGCAGCAAACCCCTACGAACCATCGAACACCGCCGAAAACCCCCTACGGGCCAACATTTCAGTAGGTGGTAAGCAGTATAGTCAGACCTACACTTGTTCATCGTAGAACCCAAAGCCGATAAGCGGAATTGCTTCTCAATGAACTCTGCAAGGATTTTTGTTTTCACATGGAACCCAAACAGTTGTTTGTTCAGAGCAGATTGTTTCCCATGGGAGAATATGTGGGAGAGTAACTTCACTGTTGCCTGCACGTCTGTGTTAGTTTTTTGGGTCGTTTGGTTCTGTTCATTTTTCGTCTGCAAAAAACAGACTCCTTTTGTTGCAAGCCCATATCAAGAGTTGCTCCCATTTGCCCCATGTAGAATGTTGGTTTTGAAGGGTATCGATTTCACGATTTCACTCCTGGACATGTTTTTCGCCTTTTTTTCCAGGAGACCTATCCACAAACGGAGGACTTAAGGGCTTTTTGTTTGTCCCTATCCTTTGCTGTGCCGGCACCGGGTGCCGGCATATTTTTTGGGACCGTACAGCATGGTTGTTGTTGGGAGACATTTTACATGTTTGCTTACGGTGGTTTAGTGGTTGAAATCCAAATCCACTTACCTGCCAAAATTTGAGAATGGTTGCTCCCCTTCCAACTACAGGAACTCTACCCACCTCCCTCACGCCGCTTCGCGCTCGAAGGCTTCGGCTTCCTTCCTGGGCCTGGTGACGGCTCAGCAGCAGGCGAGGCGATTTGTCGGGAGTCGATTTGCGCGACCCAAGAATCGCCTGGCCTGGGCTGTGGTAAAACCAATGGCGCCATTTTGGTGGGTGAATTCACCACCCATTTCAGAGCCTAGTTTAGTGGGGGCAGCTAAGTGCTAGCTTGAAGGGAACCACTTCTGACCTTTTCACCCTTTAAAAAAACAGGCCGGGCTCAAAAGAGGGAGCAGTCACCGAGCCATTTGGCTGTGGGGCAAACCAGTGGAATCCCATTTTGGGGGATTTTTGCACCACCCATTTTAGAACCTAGTTTAGTGGGGATTGGGATCTTCACTGGGGGTACGGGATTTTGACCCATGGCCAAATCACTTGGTCGCAGGGATGCAAAGCGCAATCAAATTCATGGAGACTATTTTTGGTTGGTTTCGGAAAGGGGAAACCAAAAGGAAACCCTAAAGCCATTTGAATCGGGCATGGACCGATTAAACCTTGATTTCTGGATTTAGCAGGAAAAGATGTTATTCGATGTGTTAAGGGTCGTTTTTATTTATTTTATTTCTTTCTGGAGCTGGTATCCTCTTTTTGTTCTGGTCATTTATTCGGAGCTTTTAGAGGGTAAATGGGAAGCTCCTCCTTACCCACCAAACCACCAATCCAAACCACAAGCAAGAGAGAAGCTGAAATTGACCAAGCCCGCCCCCCCCCCGCCTATTGCAGACGTCCTGCAGTGCAAGCAACTGATGCAGCGAGAGCCGCGCTCATGGCAGGCGCAAACGTTGTCTTCAGCAGTCTCCTCCTTGGCAACAGCAGCGGCGCAGGCTTGGACGGCTTGTAGGGAACCCACCACATCGGGGGGAGCTGCCCTTCGGGCGTCTCTTAAAACCATTCAACAAAAAGGGGTACCCTCCAGATACACGCACCACAAATCCCATGTTTGGGGGGCAATTGTTTGGTGACTATTCGCGATCCCTAAATTCGGAGAGCACCAAACTGGTTGCTCTTTCTCTTTACCTTTCTCCTTCGCGTGCGCTTTTGCTTTCTCCTTCTTATTCTCATTGTGTTCTCCTTCTCCTTCTCTTTCTCCTTCTCCTTCTCTTCCTCCTTCTTGCTTTCTCTTTGTCTTTTTCCTTTTCTCTTTCTCTTTGTTTTTCTCATTGTCTTTGTCTTTCTTTGTCTCTTTCTGTCGCTCGTTTTCTCTCTCCAGCTCAGCGAAAAACGTGGAACGTCTTCTGCCTTGCGAAAGTGCTGCGCCCGTACCTTGCGAAAGCGTTCGCACCTGCACCAATGTCCGTGCCATTAGCTCCGACCAGGTGGCACGAACTGAAACCTGCAGAGGGTTTCATCGTTTCTTGCACATTGCTCTTCCTCCGCCATACACGCGCGCGCGTGTTTTCCGTGCGTACTTCTTCTTCTCTTGTCTGTCAGAGAGCTAACTATCAAGTACTGTCCGTACCACGGAAGCTTCTTCTAAACTTTCTTTCGAAAGGGCTCGCCAAGATGAGTCTACTTGTTTGTGAGTACTGTTCAAAGTTTCACCATCCCTTGCTTTAGTGGCTGGCGGCCTTATACCCTCCTTAAGTGTTTTGTAGCAACTTGTGTAGCAACTTTTGCAGCAACTTGTAGAACCTCTTCACTGTTGTTGGCATGGTTCCATGTGTTTTTAGCTTGTTTGGTTCTCTTCATGTTTAGGGGGGCTGCAAACAACAGACTCCTCTTGTTGACAAGACCCAGAGTTGCTTCGCCTTGCGTTTCAGAATATGTTGGTGTTTTATTCCCCTGTTGGTTTTGAAGGGAATCGACTTCACATGTTGGTGTTGACTCGATTTCACTGCTGGACATATGTATATTTATATATACATCTGCATACATCTTGTATTATGTTTTGTTTTCCCTGTCCTCTGCCAGTGGATTTCCCCCCTAGACGGCAACTCGACTCGCCAGGCGGCCGGCCAGGATGGCGGCGCGGCGGGGCAGATCCAGGAGTCCGTGGCCCTCTTGAGGCGCGGTGCTCGCTCGAATCGAGTCTCAAATCGAGCGAAGGGGCCAAGGGTGGGAGCCCAAGGGCGGAAAGCCAAGGGTTGTCCTGTTGGATCGGTGAATTTGATTGGAAATAGATTGGTTTAAATGGGGCTGTTCTTCAACTTACCAGGGAACCCGTCCATTTTGCCAAAAGGACGCCTATGGTGGGAGGGTAAACGCCCCAAAAAGACATGTGGGGGTTGATCAACAGGTCCGATGAACATGGGACAATTGGGGAGACCACCTGCAACTCTCACCGCGAAATGGGAACAGTGACCCCTTGGTCATTTTGGGTCCAACCCCCATGTGGCTCTGGGTCAAAAATGGGTACCCAAAATGGGTTGCCCTGGTAAACGGAAACAAAGACTGAAACCGCGTAACCCTAGCTCTTTCATTTTGAGCCACGGCCATGTGGCCGCGGTTGTCAAACATAGGTACCCTTCCTCCCACAAACAGTTGGCACCTGCGGGAGGGTGCCTGGAAGCTCAATTTCCCCTTGAAGGGACCCCCTGGTGCCATGGTTGTGGGAGTGAGGGTACCCCAAAATGGGTTGCCCTGGTAAATGGAAACACACTAGAATCTGTGGTGCTTTGGCGGGTGAATTTTGACCCATACCCATCTTCAGAAGAAGTATAACATATGGGTATGGGTATGTCTTAAAATAGGGGACCCCAGAAATGGGGGATAGGCATCAAAAAAAACTTATTAGGCAGCAAAAAATATATATTCTCATTGATTTACTATTAAAAATGAAAAATCAGAGGATCAACAACAACTTTTTAGGGATGAAAAGAAAGCTTATTCATTTCGTGGCAGGCGAAGCACTTTCGCAAGGTCAGGTACAGATTTCGTGGCAGGCGCGGCACTTTCGCAAGGTGCGGTAAAGATTTCGCGGCAGGCGCAGCACTTTCGCAAGGTCAGGTACAGGTTTCGTGGCAGGCGCAATACTTTCGGAAGGTCAGGTACAGATTTCGCAGCAGGCGCAGCACTTTAGCAAGGTCAGGTACAGATTCGCGGCAGGCGCGGTGCGGTCCAGATTTCGCGGCAGGCGCAGCACTTTCGCAAGGTACGGTGCAGAGTTTGACGCAGGCGCAGCATTTTCGCAAGCAGTGAAGAAAAATATACAGAGATATAAACATGAAGAGAAAGTGAGAAAACAGAGAGAGAGAGAGAGAGAGAGAGAGAGAGAGAGAGAGAGAGAGAGAGAGAGAGCGAGAGAGCGAGAGAGCGAGAAAGACAGAAAGAAAGAAAGAAAGAAAGAAAGAAAGAAAGAAAGAAAGAAAGAAAGAAAGAGAGTGATGATCGAGGAAGTGATGATTCAGCAAAGGGTGCGTTAAGCTTTGTACACATTTGGAAAATCAGCGGGGGGTTGGGGCGGGCGGCAGCCCCCCCATGATGGTCGAAGAAGTGATGATTCAACAAAGGGTGGTGATGCTCGAAGAATTGATGATTCAGCAAAGGGCGCGGTAATCTCTGTAAACATTCTGAAAATCAGCGGGGGGTTTTCGCCAGCGCCTGCATCAATCCCACAGCGGACAGCTCAAGCTGCTCTTTGCTTTCAATCGATAAGATGCAGACACAGCACGATGCCTCCCATGCGTGTGAGTCGCAAAGCTCAGTGTCAATCACTGCAACCTGGCCAAATTCCACTGATTTTTTCCGATCTGCAGTCTGTGTGCGAGGCTCAGCCTGCGTTGCCTCAAGCTCTAGATCCTCCGCCATTGCCCGAAGCCGGCTTCAGTTGCACCCGCATAGCCAGTCCCAAGGGTGACGCGCTTGAGGAAACTTCCAACGCAAGCTTGGCGTCAAGTCACAGCTTGGTCTGTCGTGCGCGCAGCCTCCCCTGCAAATTCACATGACGCACCTTCTGTTTTGACCCTACTGGATTCTTCAGACTCAGAAACAAATAGCGGCACCCGGGGCGTGGCCGGCTGCTCGTGCGTAGGAGTGTACGCGTGCTGCGTGTGTGGCGGGTGCGACAACATGTCTGCGCAGCAAACATTGCCACTCATGAGCGGGGGCATGTTCCATAGTGCCGCGGCTTTGTCCCAGAGCGCAGACTCCATTACACATGCGCTTCTGTGCATGGGCGTGTCGCTTGATGCAGCGCAGTCTGCAGCCCACGAGTGCCCTCATGACATTCACGGCGCTTGGACTGGGCATGTTCACCCGAATCGCGCCGGCGCCGGCTGCGACTGCAAAGCTCGGTCCTCTCAGGCCCAGGAGCGGTTGACTCGGATGTTGTTATCTTATCGGAGGATGACGGTGATGCCACTACTGCTGCGCAGTCCCTGCCCGACATGCCAACTGTGCCTGCAAGCCGCTTGACGCGCGGAAGCGCCACGTGCCCAGACGAAAACAGTCCCTTTGCCAGCGGTATGCCTGCCCCACATTTCTTCGCGTGTCCGCGCGCAAGCTTTCATGAAACGGAAGAGCCTGCGCTTGAGAATCTTTAGCCATTGCAGGGCCAGTCACCCTGGGACAGCCTTGCTTCTTGAAGGACCCAGCTGCTGAAGTAGACTACTACTTCAGAGCAGCTGCAAACAGCCAAGGCGCTGTGCTCACGGATCAGCAATTTTGGCGCATGATCCCATCCCGGTCTGGCAGAGGTCGTTGCTGACTCAGTGCACCATATTGCTAGTTGCCGGACACTGAAGTTGTCCGTCGATCAAGCAGCCCACTTGCCGAACGTGCTGGGTTTCACAACAGCTCTGCCGGTGGCAGTAGCTTGTGAATACTTGCACATGGGCTGCGGGTTTCCCCGCTACTTTGTCTTCGACATGTTCCAAGCATGCCTGGCATCTTGCCAACATAAATCGTTGTCTGTCGCACTGTACGCCGACCAAAGCCAAAAAATTGCATGCAAGGCCCGCTGGTGGGCCTGCCCAACAGGCGACCCCAACGCCGGAAAGTCACCTACCTTCACTGCCATATCCAACGCATTCACGTCTCTCGTCCGCGAACACGCTGCCTTGTTCCACACCATGCCACATTACTGCAGAGTTGGCAACAACGGCAAAATTCAGGAACGCGTGCGCAGCCTTGAAGAGTTCTGCTGCTGTGGGGTCCGGAAGCCAAGCCTACTGGACCCCAATTTTCCAATGAAAGAAACAATTAATTGACGTGCCCAAGTATCTGGACTTGACACGGTGGCTAGAATGTGCCAACGGCGGTAAGTTCGAGTGGGGAACAGACACGGAAAGAAAAACTCGGCAGCAAGAGAAAAAGGTGCTGCCGCGTACTGAGGCTAGCGACCGCCAAGCCCAGCCAGCTGCGGGCGTGATTGGGGAAAGCGGCGTCGGCGCCGCTGCCCAGCATCGCTTCGTGCCTCTTGAGTTTAACCCCACCAACGTCAACATGTGCCTTTTCCGACAGTTCAAACTTTTCCGCAAGTGGCGGGTAACTGGCGAACAACAACATGAGTGTGGCTTCGCGGCACGCATCCTCATGTCCCCATGCGCACGTGCCATTGTTGACAACGCCACAGGTCTTCTTGACTCTAGCCCCGCAGAAGAGGTGTTGCGAGCGCTGTGTGGCTTCGCACTGTCGAGCGCTGGGGCCCGCGCGCAAATCTTCGAAGCGACAGACTAGACCTCTTCAGAAGCGCAGCGTCACACCCGCAGCTTCTACTACGAGCTGCATGAGCACGAGCAAGAGGGAGGATGGGGCTCTGCGGCCAAAGCAGCTTTGGGCACAATGGTACCACGTGCCCAGCGCAGCTTGCCTGACGTCCTTTATCGAGACAGCTCACGAGCAACGCTTCGCTCAAAGCTTGTCTGACAATGCTGTGAAGTGTGGCATTTGCCACTTTGATCTGCGTGTTGTGCACAGCTGCAGTGTGGTCGACAGTGAGGTGGCCGAAAACATTCTCCTCCACTCCAGCTCGGGCACGCGGCGACAGCCCCCCCGGGTGCTTTTATCGGGCACAAAAGACCTCAAGGGTGCGGCCAAAAGCCAGGACCGCGCTGCCATCCTCATAAAGGACAAGCCCGCCGCTTGCCCAACAACCCTAAGGCACGTGCAATTGAGCTGCATCGCGCGCCTATGAGTGAGGCTGTGGCTGCCACCTTGTCCCGGCACAACATTCCAGTGTCTTTCTGGAAACCGTGCGCCACGCGCGTTCTGAGCATGTCCGGCGCAGAGAAGCGTGCCCGACCACTGCCTCAGCCTGCTGAATGAACCTGCCCAGCCGCAGCCTGTTGGAGGCAAACAGCAAGGCCGCCCCGCGCGTGCCAAAACTGAAGATCTCTACACAGTACGCAGCTCGGTGCAGCGCGAGCAAGGCTTTGAAGGCCAGGCAGAATTTGCGACGAAGGAAAAAGAATGGGCCAGCTCACTGGTTGAGGGTCAACATCTCAACATCAGGCACCAGTTCTACTCATATCCTAAAGGCTACAAAGTTCTGCTTTGGTGTAACTCATGCAAGGCATGCAAGGACAGACGCGGGTGGAAGGTTATTCCTCCTACAACGCAACTACCCGGCAAATAGAGCGCGAATTTACGCTTCTGTCGCACTTCAAAGCCACAAAAGCTTGGACACCCCTAACAGCAACGACAGAGAACGCTCTAAAGCAGTATGTTGCTGAGCGCGCTCACTTTAGCACCCAAGACTTGGTGAAAGTAGTCGAGAAACACCAAGCTACCCGGCCGACTGACCAATGGCTTACAACACGGGGAAGAAACCACCGGCAGCATAAAGGCACTGCAGCGAATCGCGCCGCTGCCTTCAAGTGGGTCAAGTCTGACTCGGATCAGCTTGAGCGGCAGCTGGGCCATGTCCCAACCGCGTCAGCAGATACCTGCGGGTTGCGGGCGCGCTTCACGAACAAGATTACACCACTGTTGTGTTCTGCCACCCCGCCCTGATGCACACGACCTTGCCACGCTTATGAACAAGCAGCACATCAAATTGTGCGGCGATGGCACGTTCCGACTCACAGAAGGGGAGTGGATTTTATTGACTGTGGGCACATTGACCAAGCACTACGCGCCCGCCGACGGCGTGTATGCTTTCCGCACAACTTTCAATCCACTCATGTTTGCGCTATAACTAGCAAAGAAAGCAAATGCACATACGGCTTCTTCTTCAAGGCCTTGTGTGGGTGTGCCTGGCAGTTTGCCAAGGTCGACTTGGCTGCCACATGCTTCCAATACCATGCAGACTTACACGCCGGGGAAGATCTTGCCCAAAAAGAAGTCTTTGCCTTGGCCAACAGAGTTGCAGACTGGGCCCATGTCACCGGATCTTGCGCGCAGAGAAAAAAAGCGCGCGGTGACCGGGCAGCTCTTTTTCGCGCTGGCATATTTGCAACCATGAAAAACAATTTGACAGCTCAAGGGCAACGCCTTCTGCCCCTGATCGAGCGTGCCGTCCACGTCCTCTGTGTTGCCCCGACCGCTTTGATTTTCAATGACATTGTCGTTTGTGTTTTGCGCACGCTTCTTGCCCAAGTGCCACCAGAGCGCAAGGCTGCAAAAGCGCTGCAGCAGTGCCCGCTGCGAAATCTGGACCTGACCTGCTTTCGCAACGAAATCTGTACCCGACCTTGCGCCTGCCGCGAAATGGGTGCCTGACCTTGCGAAAGTGCTGAGCTTGCCGCAAAACTTGCACCTGACCTTGCGAAAGTGCTGCGCCTGCTGCGAAATCTGTACCGCACCTTGCGAAAGTGCTGCGCCTGCCGCGAAATCTGTACCTGACCTGCGAAAGCATTGCGCCTACCTTGCGAAAGTGCAGCGTCTGCCACGAAATCTGTACCTGACCTTGCGAAAGTGCTTCGCCTGCCACGAAATGAATAAGTGTTTTTGATCCCTAAAAAGTGTTTTGTTGATCCCAGATTTTTCATGTTCAATAGTAAATCAATGAGAATAAGTTGTTTGATGCCTAATAAGTTTTTTGATCTTCCGGAATAAGTTTTTTTGATGCCTAATATGTTTTTTTGATCCCTCACCCAGAAAATTGCTGATGTCCTTTAAAGGGTTTCCCTTTAAATCCCCCAAAAAAAGAAGTATCCTCAACAACAACAAAAATGATGCGTGCGTTTTGAGGGTACCCCCTTTTTTACGGGTGGTTTCAATGGAAGCCAAAAAGAAACCAACCTTGGGTCCCCTACATTGTCCCTTTGCAGCTGGATTTCCGACCCCTTTTTGGTAGTGAAAGAAAAATGAAAAGGACAACAACCATAGGGAGCGATGATTTTCAGACCCCCGTCCCGTCATCTACGGGAAGGCATTGGGTGTGATCATCAGCCTATTGTCGAGTCGAGTCAGAGAGCTAAAGGATGATGACGGTGCTCTACTTGGGGGGTCCTTATTTAGATATGAACAAATTGGGGACCACATCAAATTGGAAGGGTTTCCTTTTGGTGTCCTTGCAAATGCCAACCAAACGATTAATTTTCCAGCATTTTGAGAAACATCCATTTCAAGTCTTGTGTAGAGTTGGCAGCAACGGCCGTCTGACGATGGGACTTACGAATTCCCAAGGGAGGCACGATGAATGGGCCTTCTCCAAAACTGGTGTATATTTCAGGGGAGGATTTCTATGGAATAGAAATAGAAATTTTAGTTGTCTGCGCATCTGAGATCTGAGAATCTGGGCCAAGATAGAAGTGAATATGGCTCAAGACAGATTCTATTCGTGGCATCCTCCCCATGTCAGGGCCTTAGGTTTCCTTTTGGTTTCTCTCTAGATTTCAGCCTAGCCGCAAGAAGATCCAAAAACGGTAACCTTACAAAGAGGACACCTGTTTGCATGGGTCCCTTGGTGTGGCAACAACGAAGGAAACCCCTTGGTGTGGCAACAACCAAGGAAACCCCTTGGTGTGGCAGGAATGGTCATGGGGATGGGAATCGACGGGTACCACACATTGGTTTCCTGGAAAACCCCCCGCCCTTTGATTTGCATGCCAACTCAACACACATACCCAGTTGCCTGGCGATCCTCCTTGGGACACATTTTATATTTTTGCTTGTGGTTGAGTGGTTGAGAGATCCAAATCCACTTAACGTTAAATGTTTAATCAACTTGTGCTCCCCTTCGTCCAGCAAGATCTGAGTCCCCTTTTACGATCCAACACACCTACCCACGATCCTCCGAGAGGCAGATGCAAGATGGCCTCAGAAGCCAAATCACCGTGCAGGGCAGCAAGTCCGCCTCTCAGCGCGGGCAACATCGCAGGCCCCAGGTTTGGACCACGAGTCACTCCGTGGGGAAAAAGTATCATCTGTTTTCAGGGAATTTACGTTTAAAAAAAGGGGTCTGTTTTGTGGTTGGATCCCCGAACATGGGTGGTGTTCCTTGTGTGGTTTCCCTTGGACACCAACCAAAAAAGGGGTACAGACCCAGATGTATGTTTGTTTGTGTGTGTGCATGTTCAGGGAACCCGGTTTAGGCTGCTTTGAAGGGACGCCAAAAGGGACACCACCATTGTTGGGGTCCCATAAGATACCAGTGGTGGATGAATACCTCATTGCCTGAATCTGTGCGATTTGCACTACGCTGTTTGCCACGGAGAAATCGGTCAGTAGCTGTGTGCAGAAACCATGGTTGTTGTTGGGACACATTTTACATTTTTGCTTATTGTGGTTTGGTGGGAAATCCCCACTTTACTGCTAAAATCTAAGTTTTTGCTCCCCTTCCAACGTCAACCAAGAAACAGCTGCTATATTCATATACCTACATACTGCTGCGAACAAATCACCCCCGAGTCAGGAAATCCGAGGTTGGCGAGTCAGTTGCAACCATCGAGGCGGCCTTCCGCTGTTCATCATTCCGTACATAGTTGTACTCTGGTATATTTCTCAAATCTCGGTTTTTCTCGTGACTCATGTTCAAATTGCGAGGTGTGCTGCCCAGGGTTGGCAGGTCCCGGATATTGATTGCTTGTCATGGTTGTTGTTGGGACACATTTTATTGTGGTTTAGTGGGAAATCCCCACTTAACTGCTAAACAAAAACGTTTGCTCCCCTTCCAACGTCAACCAAGTTGTGACGGGACCTTCGAAAACCCCCAAATTGAGAAACTGGACAAGGGGCGCAATTGGGCAAAACTCCGCGCAAAGAATTGTGGAGAAAAATGTATGTGTCCAACTCGTCTAGCTGCTTGTTTGACCCCTGAAGCTGTTTGCAACTTGGTGGTTCATGGTTGTTGTTGGGAAACATTTTACATTTTTGCTTATTGTGGTTTAGCGGTTGAGAGATCCAATTCCACTTAACGTGGTTAAAATGTGAGTATTTTTGCTCCCCTTCCAACGTCCACCAAGGGTTCATGGCGCTCAAAAACGTGTCAAGGCGCTGGCATCCCGAACCAATCTAAGGTGCGAGTTCTGCGAGCTTTGCTGTGGCACGCAGGCCGGGACCAGCCCCACCAAAAACTTCCATTTGCTGAAATGAATATCTTTTCCCCCTGTTGATTTCAATGGGAAACTCTCACTACTGGAAATATCTTCATTTTTTCCAGGGGACTTAAGCAAATGAATGTATAGGGAAATGGGTGTGTGGGGTTGTCTCAAAATGGGGGACCCCCAAAATGGCGTCGGTTTTCCTCTTGGTGTTCGATTAAACCAACCCCAACAAGGGTGCCCTTAAAGCAAAGACGCAGTCGTGTCTTTTTTTATGGGACCCTTGGTGTCCACTGTATCCAGGCCGGTGCGTGGGTGCCAGACCTTCTTGTACAACTGGAGGCGGGAGTTGTAGATGCCTGAAAAAGGGCGTCGGATGCACAGACGGTATGAGAGGCAGAGAGAACGTTCACATTGATCTGTGATACACAAACCACGCACACACACACACACACACACACACACATGCGCGCGCGCGTGTTTGCATTTCACTAGATGCAGTCAGACAGCATGACGCCAGGGTGGTGACGTCAACTCCGTCGTCACGCTCAGCAGCGACTTTCAGGCGAACTGATAAGCTGGAGCACGCAAAGGAATTGTTTGACTTCTATTTACTTAAGAATAGTTTTGTCGTTCCCTTGTTGGTTTAAAGGGAATCGATTTCACTACTGGACATATTATATCCTTTTTTTCAGGGGGCTTAAGCAAATGGAAGCTCTTCCCATGTCCTTTTTGATCTCCCCGGAAGGAGATCATCCCATGGTTTGTCTCAAAAACGGGGACCCCCCAAAGGAAAAATGTCTTTCCCTTTGAACAAACCCCAAAACGGGTACCCTCCAAAAAGGACACCCATATATTGAGCTGGCCTGAAAACATGGTTGCAACCAACACAGGGCTGCCCTGAGCCAAACTCCACCAGGGCTGTCCTTTGGTTTTCTTGCCGAGTTTCTAGTCAGGTCGATGGGAGAAACCCTAGTTCAAGGGAGGGTTGCCTTTCTATTTTTGGGGGTTTCTGGGGGGGCTCATTGCATGGTTGTTGGGGAACCTTTTACATTTTTGCTCGTGGTTTAGCGGAGAGATCCAAATCCACTTAACGTGGCTCACATTTGAGAACTTTTGCTCCCCTTCCAACATCAACCAGGATTGGAGCCCCAAGGTGGCAACGCGGCCTTCCCGCGTTCTCCCCGGTTGCGCAGGGGCAGCCTGGTTCTCGCATCAGCGGTTTGGGAGATGCGGCCACACTGGCAGGCGCGGAGATGGGATCGGGAACCTGAATTTCGGCGAACTTGGCTGGTTTGGAACCAAAGAGAGCCCGTCCATTTTCGTGGCTTAGGTTGCAAAGTATGCTTTTTGGATTTGACGTGTAAACGGAGGGTGTTTTGTTTCTTCTTCTTTTTTCTGTTTGGCTTTCCGCGGCATTTGTGGCTTTGGCATTTCACACAACCACCCCGTCCATTTTGTGGCTTAGGTTGCAAAGTATGTGTTTGCAATTGACGTGTACACGGAGGGTGTTTTTTCCTGTTTGGCCACCCCCATCACCAGCAACGCTCTTTGCGTCACAAGCAAGTGGCTTGAGTATTTTGAGGTCAGTGGCGCACGTAGTGCGCTGCGTGCTATTCCGTTGGTATCACTATTGCAGAACCCCTTGTCAGACAGCTTCGGATTATTCAACAGGACCATACCAACCAGGTGACCCCGTTGCCGATCCGGGGATAGTGTTGAACTCTTCGATTTTGGCAAACTCCGGCCACCAGCAGGGTTTTCCTTGTTGGCGTGTTTTGGACGGATTGGGATTGGTCGGGCCCCCACGTTGGAGAAAGCCCAGATAGATGTCCAAATTGGGGGGGTTGATCAGAAGGTTCTTTACATGGGATGACCATTGAGGAAACCACCAAAAACGACGACATGCACCACATGGGACAAGTTACCTGTGGTCATTTTGGGGTTAGGAATATTGATCACCCCCCTCCCCGTGTTAAACCAATGGGTTGGTGAAGCGGTCGAGACCGCTCGCTCTTCTGCGCGAGGTGGTGCCATGGGCATGTTGCAGTCAGCGGTGGAAGCCGGTCCCGTCCGAGCCTGAGCCATTTGTGCTGGTGCTAAGAAACCAACGGTAAATAGAGCCCTCACTTGCGCACTAAGTCCCCCCAGGTAGCTATCACTAGGGCTTCGTAATCGAATTCAAGCGCGCACGAAACGGACTTGCACTAGGGCTACTAACCACTTATGAAGCACGCCTCCAGAGTAAGGCGAAATGGGCGCAGAGGCCAAAGGACTGTCCTCCCTATGGGCATGCAACCGGGGGACTGGTCTGGAGGTAATACTTGGAGTGGCTTGGGCTGACAGATGCTTTTTCAGAGGTGCTATCCCATCAGCTGCAAGCCTCGGGGCCAGCTGGCTCATGTGCCTTGCGACATGCGCCTTTTGGTGGTTTGGTTCTCGTGTTGTTTGGGTGCAAGACGTACATTCGACATTCAAGCCATTCAAGCGCCGCGCCCAAAAGCGCGGTGAGCCCCGCTGTCTGGAAAGAGGTGAACATGACTCGTGATTTCAAAGGGACCCCTGGGGGGTCAAATGCGGCACAGGGTCAGCCTTTACCATGACCTGCTTGCCATGGTTTGTTATACCCAGGGCTCCCTGGACTTTCCGTGGGTGCGGCAGAAAACAAGCATCACTTGTTTGGCCCAGGTGAGTTTTTCCAGGAGTGTCTCAAGAGGGTGAGCGGCTCGCTCACCATGGCAAGTCCCGGTTCAGCCCGGGCTTCCTTCTTATTTTCCTCCCGTGCGGCACCACAAGAAACACCTGTGGCTCAAGGGAGAATCATTCTAAGAGTTGATTCCCCATTCTTTTCAACCATCGTTTGTTTCCAAAACCGGATCTGCTTTTTGGGGTTTTGGGTGGTTTTTAGAAACAAGGATGCCTGGGTTCAGAATGGAAATGGATGGTACCCCTAGAATCATGCTTGACTGCTATTGGGTTGGATCTTTAGACTTTAACTTTTTGGGAAATAACGGGGTTTTCCACTAAACCCCCCAAAAGTTAAAAACCTTTTTGCAGGGGGGTCAACAGCAATCAAGCATGGGGAGCCCTGCGAACGTGGCCATGAGTCAGAGATGCCCTTTGGCCCAGGCCCCGGCACTGGTGCTCGGCTCCGCCTTCTTGGATGACCCCATGCGGGGGCCCTGGATGTGGGAACCGGTTTTTCTTGTTCCCCGGTACCTTTTGCAGGTGGGCTTTTCAGGTGGTTTTTGGCCCAGCAGGAAAGCCGGAGCCTAGGGGGACATTTCTTTGCCACACCATCTTCCTTTCTGAAGCCGTTTCTTTTCAGGTTGGCTTAAGTCACTTCCTCAGCAACAAAAACACGGAGTCGATTTTCGGGGGGACGCGTCTGAGCCTTCCGAGGGTATTCTTTTGTAGGTGGGTTTTTCCATGTGGTGTTGGCCCAACGCAACGGCAACGCCGGAGCCCATTTTGGGGGGCACACGTCCTTGACACATACCCGTGGTCCGAAAATTTTTGTGGGAAAGCAAGCTTCGAGGTTTTACTTTGACCACCAGGGTCCATCAAGAGGCATGATGTCCCTTTGCTGACCTGCGCGAGTCGGCAAAAGGATCTCCTAGGATTGCGTCAAGTTCCGGATACCTTCAACCAGTTGGCAGTTCTTTGGGTTTCCCAGCAAGCCCCCTTTTGGGCCGATCGATGGATTTTGGATGCCCCAATAGTTAAACCTTGGGTCCTCCATAGGCCACAGGACTGTAGGTGTCCCTTTGATCGGTTAGGTTGGTTAGAACTGGGGGGTTGATCAATATTCCATTTAGGGCCCCCAGTTTTGACCATGGGAACCTGTTCCCATGTGGGAAATCTGTGTTTGTGGTGGGTGTCCCAATGGTAAAGGACCTTTTTGATCAACCCCCATAGTAGCTTTATGCCGTCCATTTACCAGGCAACCCCCATCGTTTTTTCCAGTCCTGTCACCTATGCAATGCACAGGACTGTTCGGCTTTTTCAGGGACATCCCGCCTTTCTCTGACTCCATGGATCTAAAATAGATCTAAGGGCCCGTCAAATTGAGGAGTGTTCTGGCCTTTCATTTGGGTCGAGTCGAACCCCGTTCTTGTCAACCATCGTCCGTTTTTCTGTTTCAAGGGTTTGGGGTTCAAAAGAAGTCACCCAGTGATCCTTTCATTTTTCCAGAACTTCGCGAACCTTCGGCTTCGGGGGTCAAAAGCCAACCCCACGCCTGGCGGGTTCTCGACATCTCCCCAGGCGAAAGATGGAGCGACCGGGCCCCCCGAAAAGCTTACCCAGGTCCCCCAGCTAGGTGCCCTTTTACCTTTTTTTGGGGAAGGTTCCCCTGTTAAAATAGACTACAGGAAAAGGGTGCCCTTCTTCTAACCTCTCTACTGGAGGACCTAGGTCAAAAGCTTGGTGAACTTGTTGCCTCATCTTTCTCCTCAATTGGATCTCGCTGGGCTCAAAGAACCAGGTGTTCTGCCCATGACAGCCATCCACAGATGACTTGTTGCTTGGTTGTTTTTCTCGTTTCCGGCAACCAAAACAACCAGAAGGGTCCGCTCCCTTTCACATTGTTGGCATGTTTGGATCATGTTTCGCAGGTGTGCACGTTTCCTCAAATGTTGATCGATATTTGTTCAGGAAGCACAAGCCATTAAACACACTTGAATTTAGATGGTGTTCCTTGAACAGCACAAGCAGAGCCTGATCTATGCACCTGTATAGGTACCCAAGGGGATTCCCACCCATCAAGTAAACAATCCAAGAAGCTTGGTCTTTCTGGGCGAACCACCAGCAACTTTGAGGCTTCCTTTTCTGAGACAAACCCTGAAATGGTTGGTTTCCTTTCGGTTTCCTTATGGTTTCCTTTCGGTTTCCTTTCGGTTTTCCTTTGTACGCCAAACAAAAGGGGTCCATCCATTTTGGCTTTAGCCATGAAGCAACTCTCAGGCGCGAGCTTCTGACCATGGTCTTCGAGTTTGGAGCCGTACCGCTGGCTGGGGTACGCCCAGCCGATTCCGCTTCCCAATCCCTTTGCGATTCGCCTGGTGTCACGGACCCTTGTGAACTGGAATAGGCATGTGTGTCCAGTGTGTGTGTGTGTGTCCTGTGTGTGTGTGTACGGGTAAGGGGCATTTATGTGTGCTTGTGCGTGCGTGTGCGTGCGCCTGCGTGTGCCTGCGCCTCCGTGGGCCTGTGCGCGTGCGTGCGTGCATGTGTGCGAGTGGGTGCGTGCGAGCGTGCGTTGGCGGGCGGGCGGGTGTGGATGTGTGTGTGTGTGTCTGTTCGTGGGACCACCCTGGGACCTTCAACTCACTTCCCGAGTTCCTGGACTTTAGTCTTTTTGGGAAGACCATTTTGGCGGCAAAGAAATGGTGTTTTTTGTTTGGCCCATCAACTCGGGAAGTGAGTCAAGAGACATGATTCCTTTTCCCTGATTCTTGTTGTTGGCTTTCTGGGTATTTGAGCCATATCCGCCGTCCGCAGCCTCCAAGATTCGTAAAGGCGACTTCAATGAAGCAGCTAAGCGTGATGGCTTCATTCATTCCAGCGGCCTCCTACAATCACATGTATGTTTTGTGGTAGACAATTCATACAGAGTCAGATTTTGTTTTCTAACCAAGATGCTTGTGGCGTGATCTTGTATGAGCGAGCAGACGGCCTTAGCACGACATGGGCGTCAACGCAGAGCTCGCAGACGAGCATTCCTGTAGTGACCAATCCTTCCTCGTTTGGGAGTTCGCTTAGTCAGGTGCTGGAGTTCTCGTGCATTTTGCGGCAGAAGTGCAATCAGACGGTGTGCCAACCTTTGTCACACTCAACAATGGCAAGGGCTGGGCGAAACGTGTTGAAGCAGCTAACACCTGATCCCCGGAAAAGGGCAGCCAAAAGGATGGCTGCTCAACCAATAATTAGTGGTCAACCATGTGTAAAGGTGTTGTCCCAATCCTGGAAAAGAAGAAGTAGTACTGCAAAGGCCATGATTCGCGCATAGACAGCCAGCCATGGCTGAGTCGGACATACCGGCTTTTTGCCTGCAATCAGTTTGCCGGACGCCAGAATCAACACCCAAGTGAACAGGCGGCCCGAAGAGTTCTGGTTCTTAGGCTGAAACCCAGGGGTTTCCCTTTTGGGGCAATCAATCATCAACCACCTATTGCGTTTAAGTCTACCTTGGGACAGTCAACAAAGAACAAATGGAACCCTGGGGGCGCCAAACCTTGAAGCGCCCCATTTGTTTCTTAGGTTTGCGTAGGCTATACAACTGTTCGACCACGACTCGATTTCTTAACAGAGATTGTTTCACTGACGATCTGGTCACGTCCGTTGAGTGTTGCTTGCAGTATTATGTGGATAAAGGTCCCAAAAGGAAAAACAAACAGCGTTTTGAGTTGAGAGGTCTACTGGTCTTGTGCAGGGTAGTCATTTTTCGACTTGAACAAGGCATCACCTACCAAGTGCAAGCTTCCACCTGGATCTACGAAGCCCATTTTGAGTAGACCGTGTTTGACCAGGATTTCGTCTCAGAGCAGCAATGTAGCTAGCACTTCTCGAGCTCGCGGCTTTGGAAGCAATTGACCCACATAGAGACAGATGTTCTTCAAACACGACTCTGAGAACAGGTAAACTATAGACCACAAACTTACTGACAAAGGGAAACGATCGAACAGGTCCTCAACCCTGTTGGCAAAGATGCTTGGTTCTGCGCTACATTGGCCATTCAGCCTGCAAGCATCAAGGGCTGAACGAATGAAGCCACATGAGGAACTGACGTAGATGAATGGGGGGCCTGCCCCAAAACCCCCACCAGAAGCTGGCGGCCCACCCAATTTTCCCACGTCCTCTTGGAGAAGCTCTGGCGTTTTCTTCAAGCTCTGGCTTGGTTATTTGTGGCTTCAGGCCAGCGGGCTATCCGCGCCTCGCCTATCTTGCATGTGGGTTTGGTCAAGACTGCTTCCTTTCGTTGGGAAAGCAGACCCGGGGAAAAGAACAAGAGACACATTCCACGAGGGGCGAACTTTTCACGCCTATTGCTTTCCAAAGTGATATTCTGCCCCTGTTTGATGTTTTTCGTTGGCGACTGGCTGGGTTATCTTGTTCCAACATGTTTCCTGACCAAAGGGTTGATTTCCATTTCGCAAACCATCTATTGGTTTTGGCTTTGCGCAGTTTTCTGAAAGATCCCTCAGGAGTTCCCACAATTCAAGCTGACCAAAAGCAGGTCCCGTTTTTTTGACAGCCCCTCCTTGCCGCTTGAAACGCCCGCGAAAGCTTGCCAAAGCGGAAGTCACGGAAGTGCCCAAAGGTCCCGCCGCGAAAGCCACGCGAAACCGTATGCTGAGGGTCCGAGGGTGTGCTTCGCACAGTCTGCAAAAGCGCGAAAGCAATTGGGGAATCCAAGCCCGCGAAAGCAAAACATGTGGTTGTGAAGCATCGCGAAGGGGCCCGCGAAAGCAAACTCGTGATAACGCTTCTTCTGCCAGAGTTTTCGGCCTTGCTCAGTTGTGAAAGGACCTGACCACATGGGTCTTTGGTGCCGCGACGGCCCCAAAAGAACCTTTTGGAAACAAAATCGACTCAAACCAAAAGACTGTTCCATCTGAAACGAACTACAAAAGGTCTTTCCCTGGTTGACTTCTGATCGATTTCTCTTTATCGGGGCGCTGGGAGCCAAAATACTGAAAGCGTTTCAGGAAGGCTTCGCCCACATGCCGGGCTTCCTCCTCCCGGAAGAGGTGCGGGGTGGTTGACTCTTGAAGCTAGGGACATGGGTCGACTTGGTGCTCCTTTGTTTCGGTTAGGGTTTCGTCATCAGTGGGGAGCTAAAGTTAGACTGTTCGCAGGGGATCGAGTTTGGACAGAGCCAAAGCGGGTTCATTTCCAGGGCCTCGAACGAGAAAAGGCGCGGAGCTTGTGTTGGGATGTCCGGATGGACCCAAGGGGCTAGCCGGCATAGGATAGGTTTTCTGGCTAGGTGCCCTTTCTCACCCGTTTCTTTTTGGGTTGGGAGGGTTTCCACCTACTAAAATCGACTGCAGCAAAAAAGGGTACAGTTATTCTAACCTTTTTTATTGGAGGACCTGGACAAGCCTCCTTTTCAGACCCGCTGACTGGACTGATAGGTGATAGCCCCCATGCATATGGTTGCCGTTGCCATTTTCAAGATTCAAGAAATACACTCCATGAGGGAAGCTCTGATCAAGGGGGGAAACATCTTCAGGCAATCCTCAGTCTTCGTCAGTATTTAACAACCGATGCTCAATACATACGGTTGCAAGGGCCCCTCACATGAACCTTTGGTCATGGGTTTAACGAAAATAAGTGGTTGCTAAACCAGTCGCTTTTGAGAATGTGGGATTCTCCCAAAACATGACTCGGACCCCAAAATGGGCGGTTTCCTTTGGTTTGCCTGAACCTCCAAAATAAGGACCAGCCACCCATGTCTCTAAGAAACTTTTCTAGGAGATTCTCCGTAAACTCGCCAACCCACAGAAACAAAAATCCAGGGGTTTGGGTGATTTCTTCTTGGGTGTCTCTTTTTTAAAGCATCGGACCCCGGCCAAAAAAGGGCAGAGGAAGAAAAGAAACGATTTTCGGTTTGTCTTTTGCTTTCCGGTTGAAACCCAAAAGGGCACATCTGTTGTTGTCACGTTTTCAGGTCTTGAGTTTTGGTTCTTTGCATTTTGAGGGGGGGGCTGCTACCATACAAGTTTTGTAAAGTGTCCCTTTGAAACCCCAAAAGGGCATTTTAGTGGTGTTGGCCTGTTTTCTTCACGTTTGTAGTTGTGCTTAAACCCGAAAGGGCTCCCCCTCCCCCCCCAAAAAAAGAGCAAAACCAGAAAAGTCCGTCTGTTGCTACCATAGGGTAAGTGCCTCCCCCCCGCTCAGACGGCATGCCTCGATCGCCAGGTGCACGCCCTGCACAGCGCCGTAGCCCAGGGCCCGCGGGTGCTGGAGACCATCTCCACCGGGCGCCCGCTGGCGGCGGCGCCGGGGGTGGCCTGAAGTCCGACGGGTCGTTCGGCGTTGTTGGGCGTTGGGCGTTGGGCCGAGGCCGCGCTTTTTTTTTGGGTGGTGTTCGGGGGAGAAGTATTGGAATTTGTTTTCTTTGCGGCGTTGTTTTGGGGGGAAACAGTAGCTGAGAGGTGGAAGAGGTCGAAGAGCTCCAAGCCTAGTTTCGAATGGGGTAGACTAAACATGAAGCAGAATCTGAGGTGTTTTCCTCTGTTTACAAGATGTGGCCCAACCATGGATGCACCACTTGCCCTGGCTGTTTAGGCAATTTTCAGAACACGTGCAAAGAATGGCGGTGGATGGCGCCCACATTAAACGCTAGGCATCCTTGCTGGACTCTGACACATGGGCGAGGCAACCTGCAAGACGTCGAAGCTGGCAGTCAAACATTCCGCAGCCTGGGTGGTGAATACTCAGCAGCCCTGTCCCTCTGTAAAACGCTGCAAGGCCTTTTCCATTGCCTCGTTTGGGCGAGCATGATACGTCCCCACCGGCATAAGTGACAAGGTCTATTTGGCCGGGTACTAAGCCCCCCTTCACAAATCACCCACCAAGAGGACCCTCACCTAACACTTGGCTTCAAAGTGTAAACCGGCTTCAATGGGACATCATTTTAACTTGGCAACCACAAGGTTGACTCTTCCAACCCGCCAAAACCTTTGAGCCGGCGTATGAGGCAATCTCCAGGCAGCCGATGCCAAACAGGTGCCATAGTTCGGCTTTCAGTGAGAACTCACTTTCCGTTGCGGCCCAGTTCCCCAATACAATTCAGCTGTCACTTGCAGGGCGCCCAGAGATCTGCAAGGCATCTCTGGACATCTTTGGACTTCCTATTCTGAACTCGTTACTAGGTCCCCCACCAGTAGTGCCCTTTTACCCTTTGGGGTCCCCTACTAAAATAGACTACAGAAAAAGAAAATCGGGTACCCTTATTCTAACCTCTCTACTGGAGGACCTAGATTACTATTTGCTTCGGCACCGCAAGCCAGCCGCACACAGCTTGACTGAATCAATTCTTCCTTATCCACTATTTCGCGCATCACAGCTGGGTGCTGTGCACTGACATCAAGGACATTGGTCGGAGAGACCAGGCTGAGTTGCCCTTCGACGAATGATTGGTCTCAGCGATCCTAGCAAATCCTGGGCGTAGGTGTTTGTTTGATCGGTTTGGGTACAAATGGATGGGTTCTCCTGGTTTAGATTGATTGGTTTTAGGCCCCACCAGGGCAACCCAACGAAAAGGTTGCCTGAAATTGGAGCCACAATGACTCTGACGTCGTTCCTTAATCAAGGGGGGTATCCAGAAAAGATGTGGCACCCATGGCTGCAGTCAGGTGCATTGGCATGGCTTCCCCCGGCCACATTGCCGGTGGCTTGGCTCAGGAATTATTCCCACGGCGATGGTTCCTCTCCCCGGATCCGGCCGCACCGGCTGAAACCAAACGGTCCGGGCTGAACTTGGGGATTTGACGTCCCAAACGTGTTCTTTTTATTTCGGCCACCCGCTATGGTTCTGAGTTTCTCAGTGGGCCAGAGCCATAGCTGACCATTTTCTAAGTACCCTGCCCCGTGAAGTACCAGCGGCGACAGCTGTGGGCGGGTTCCAGGAGGAGTTCCAAACAAATATCAGCCAATTGCTGTTGCGGATGATCCAAAAAAACAGAATTCGCGAGTGAACAACAGTATTCAGCGCCATGTGCTTTAAATGGATGACATTGGATACACTTGCCAAATGTCATGTTTTCAAACACCCTGTTCAATATGTGCCTTTTGGTCCCTGAAACGTCCGTTTTCGCCTAGGCAAGATGAGGAGGTCTACCTGCCCGAGGTGTGTTTGCCAGCGCTAGAACGACTGCGCCAACTGGGCGGAGAACCAAGCTTCCGAGGGGGGACGAGGGCGTTGAGGTTGCGGGGCATGGCACTTGTCTCAGATGTCCAACACAGAAACAAGGGGGTGAGCCCCACGGTTGCCTCACGTCAACTGACAGGGGGTTGCTCTAAAGTGATGCAGGTGAGCCGCGAGTTTCCCCTGGGTCAAGGTTTGGTACTGGCATTTGGCCCTTGACTGAAATGGTGGCCCTTTGGGGGCACTCACCCAAATCTGCGCAGTGTTTTTGAAATGACCCCCAATCGGCAACCCGATTTGTGCGCAACCCCGTTCTTGGTGTTGGTTGGAAGCTGACCCTTTCCCCGACTAGCAAGTCCAGTCCCAGAGGCACCTGGTGGTTCAAAACAGAAAGCTGCCGAGCTGGCACGCGAAGGAAAGCAGACTTCCTCTTTTAGCAAAGATACTTAGCTGCGCACATGCTGTGGATGCACGAAATCCTGCACCACCTAAGAAACTCTGGAATGATGCATCCCCTGTGCATACCAACCACCAATGGTTTCGTATGGGTTTCTTGGGCGGTGCAGGATTTCGTCCATCCACAGTATGGCTAAATAGGTTTGTTAATCTACATCTTATCTTGGTGGTTCGCAGCCATCCCCTTAGCTTCTTAGCTCTTTAGTGTTTAGTGGGGATTTCCACTTAACCCACTAAAAGTAAACTTTTAGCAAGGGATCTAAGGACAGCCCAGTTATATTTCGCTACATCCGATTCCCTGTCCCTATTCGGCAGCCGGGACCCTCTTTGCGCCTGAGGTCTGGTCGCGCCGGGGTATGCCTTCGACCAAGCCATTGTGAATTGCTACACCGAAGGCGGTCCACTCACCGCCGCTTTGATTCTCCGCGGGTCAGTTGGGTGTTGTTTTTTGTCTTTTTTCCCGTCTGGTGGACATCAAGGTTGGCATTTGTGTCCATCTTGTGTTTTTTGGGTGGTCCCCTATTAAACAAATTTGCTAGCAAATCCAAGCGTCCATATGGCATACATAATTATGTTTCTATCAGGGTCACTAGACAACAGGGAAATACCTTAGTAGATGAGCCATGTATGTGTATATATATATATATGTGTATATATATATATATATATGGATACGCAGCTAAACTACACAATGTCACACACACAATTTGTCCATGGCTGAAAAGCAGGGTTGCTGCTCCAGTAAGTTGCAATACACTTGCGGGGATATACCCTCACATGACATTAGCTTTCGAGTCTGTATGGGTGTGTGTGTGCATGTGTTTGTGTTTTTTTTTTGGGGGGGGGGGGGAATCTATGAGTGTGTTTTTGGCGTTTGAGCCCCTTTCTTGTGGCCCCCTCGGACGCCAAAAGGAGCCTCCCTCCCGATCGTCAGATCCTGGGAGCCTCGGAGGGGAGCCTCGGAGCGAAGCGCAGGCGAGGGCATCGCGATGCACGTGGACCGCGCCAACTTTGATGTGACCAGACCGCATTTGGGATGGTTCTCCTCCCTCCCGTTGCCCAAAAAACCTGACATTTTTGGGGGTCGAATTTCTAGAGGAAATTCTGATCTTCCAGGTTCCCGGTGCCAACTCAACTGTTTGTAGGAGGAAGGGTAGCTGATTTTAAGCATCACCTGTTGGGCCACTTGAACCTGAGCCTGGTGTCATTTTCATGGAGCTGTTCGTATGGTGGGGAAAACAAAAGCCTTCCCTTGCCAGTCTGAAGAGGTTTGAGGGGTCCCCAATTTTTGGAGAGACGCATGGCCGAAAGTCACAGTCAAGGCGGAGGTGAAATTGGTTCGGCTTTCTACAAGGGCGGGGTTCTAGTGTTTCTCAACGTTTTGGTCTCAGTCTTCTTGTTGTTCACTGGGCTTTGCAGAATTGTGACCAGCCCAGACCCCACAAAGGCTCGAGACTGTCCCCAACAACTGACAAATCATCATGGGAAGGAAACCCCTGTGAACTCTAACTTGAAGTAATATGTCTAATTAACACCTAGTTGAAGTCCTCTTCAACAAGTAAATCCTATTTGAATCCTACTTGAAACTCACATTTGTACTTGAATATACTCCAAGGAAGTCCCTTGTTAAATGTCCCAATTCCTTTGACACACAAATCAGAATGTCCTTGCTTACAAGAATCCCACCTCCGAAGTCCATAATTGACATGTTGGAAATCCTCATCTCATGGTTGTTGTTGGGAAACATTTTTCCATTTTTGCTTGTGGTGGAGTGGTTGCAATCCAACCACTTAACTGCTAAAGTTTGAGAATTGTTGCTCCCCATTCAACGTCAACCAAGATAAATGGGAGACCCTATTTTTAAACTCTGGCTGAGATTTCAGACATTCCGAACTGGAATTCGTTCCTGGTCAAATTCCAGTTGAAGTATCTTCAGGAAGAAACCACGAAACCATCTTCCTGGGAAAGGAAATCACATTCGACATCTAATTTCAAGTTAATCATTCTAGTTAAAACGCAGTTGAATTCTGTTTAACAAGGACACCCTCTTTAAATTCTGATTGAAGCTAGGATTTTTGCTAGAATCCCGTCCATATCAAATGTTCACTCACAACACGTGAACCAAGTTGACATGCAGGTATCAATGACAATGATTGCCTTTTAGAAAACCCAACCTCCCAGCAACAAACCCCTCTCACAAAATTCCTGGCCTCAGGATACCATCGTGGGCTTCAGCTTGGGCGCCCCGGTCGCAACTCGGAATTCATACACAAAGAAAAGCCCAGCGAGATGAATCCCAAGCCATCCACTTTCCCATGGATTTAGAAGGGTTCCCCTGTATCACTTTGGCGCAGGATTCACCCAGGTCAGTTTACGTGAGGTTAACCACATACCCTCGCCGGACAAAGGAGGAAACCTCCTGGTTGCTAGGGCCATTGGTTTGGCATGGACCAACTAGCGCGGTTTATTGGGTTCTTCCTCACTGTTTCACTCGAATACTTGAAGTGCCCTATACAGGGGGTTGGTGGTCCACGGGTTGTCCGGGAGCATGTAACAAGTTGTTGGTTTAGTTTACAAGTGATGGCTGACAAAGTAGGCCATGGTTTTGACCTACCTGTCACATGTGCCGTCAGAAGGCCACAGGTTGCTGATGGCAACATGCCTCGAGTTTCGACCATCGTACAGAACATGTCATGCCTCAAAGGCCAAGCAAATGCTCCCTTTTGGGAATCCGGGAAGTCGACATGTCGACGGGTGCTGGGATAGGATCCCTTGAAAGGAGTCAAAATTTGAAGATTTTATGACCGAGATGTAAAATGGTCCCCTTTGGGGGCTGGTTGCCCATGATTAAGCCATGATTAGTGGATGGTTCACTCATAAACCTAAGGGCAGGCCGTCATATGGGGTGTCGTTCTTTTGAGGGTACCCCCAAACTGGTGGGTGGGTGTCCTTTTTGTTTACCTTTGAAGCCAACCAAAAGATTGGTATCCTCAGAAAAGGATGAGCCACCCTACTGCGTGTCTGAATATGATGGGACATTGAGGGGGTCCCTTTGACTTCCCTTTCAAATTGCTCCTTGTGAGGGGTACAAACAAGCACATGGGTCCAGAGGTAGATTCCTTTTCCATTGTTCTTTCGGCCACCAGCCCTTTTCCCTAGGTGGGTGCGACTCAAAAATGGTGGACCCGACAAAATGTTTGGTTTCCCTTTGGTGTCCCTTCAAAACCAAGCAAACCCCCAAACAGACACACTCACCCAGGTGCTTGGTACACGGATTTCTGTAAAAGCACAGTGGCTTGCAGACGCCCTGAGATCATGGACCTTGAGCCGCTGGACCAGCGAGATGTGGCGGCTCCGGCCGCGTTTGGTGGTTCCCAGTGAGCCGTGCGGTTCCGGAAACGGTTTGTACGGAGGGTTTTAGGTGGCGAAAGACGGTTGGGTGTCCGAATGTAACCCACAACCAGGTCCCCCAGGAGTGCCCTTTTACCGTTCCTTTTTTTTGGTTGGGAGATTCGGTTCCCCTACTAAAATGGACAAAAAGAAGAAAAAAAACGGTGCCCTTGTTCTAACCTCTCAAATCTGGAGGACCTCGACAAGTTGAACTGATGGCAGGGGATCAGAAATCGGACCGTCCAGTGACAAGGGATCCATCGAGTCAGTCGGGTGGTTATGAACCATGTGGGTACCCCGCTGTGGTTTGTGTCATGGCTATGAGCCCAGTGAACGCAAGCTTACAGCCACTCCCTTAGCTTCTTAGCTTTTTAGTGTTTAGTGGGGATTTCCGCTTAACCCATCCCAAAAGTGAAGCTTTTAGCAAGGGATCTGAGGAGAGCCCAGAATAGTGGTACAATCATGGCAAATGGGCGACCATGTTTACTGCCCACTTAATTACGTCGCACGACTCGCGAATCGATCGCCACTTCAATCTGAGGCATTGGGGGTGTCTAACAAAGCGCAATCAGGAGGGGGTGAAAAGTCTAGCTCGATGTGGATGTCACTTTGACTTTTCATTGGTTGAAATTGAGGCCAAAGGGAGTTTGCTTGACTTCACTCTTGATCATGTGTTTTAGGTGTTTCGGTTCTCTTCATTTTTAGTGGGCTGCAAAACAACGTGTTTTGTTGCAAGCCCATAATTACCCTTGAGGTTCTAAGATGGCTGAACAACCATGCTACAGGCCTCCAGCTCAAAGAAGGTGCTTCTTGAGGACCGGACAGCATCGTCGTCTTCCCAAAACGGGGCCCGCCCCAAATGATCGAAGGGCGTAACCCCAAAACGGTGTTGTTTTTTGCAAAAACAAAGGTTCAGGTCCGTTGAGGTCACAGGTTTCGAGGTGAGCACTCCGAGCTTCATTATTTGTCCCAACCCACCCCAAACCTGGTGTATGGCCTCCATTGTACCTCATGCGCTCAGAAGCTGTCCTGAGATTTGAGACTTTAAACTTTTGGCGTAAACCATTTTAGTGGTAAACCAAAAGTGTGCTCTTTTTGTTTCTGGCCAATCCACTCAGGAAGTGAGAAAGGTTGGGGCTGCAAGCAGGTTTTTTCCGAGATCAATATCTCCCCTTACGTGCGGATATGGAAACGCGGTTTAAAATGCAAGCCGCCCGCAATGGCTGCCAACTAGTTCAACGTCAGGTTGGATTGCGACGAGAAAACCGTAAATTGCAGGCATGTTGATCCAGCAGCTAGTGCAAGAGCATTCTGAGACTGCATGCACCGTGTGTTGCATGCTTCCTCCTCACCCCCAGCCCCCGTCCTAGAAGAAAGCATTGGGATTTTGGGAACCGCTCGCAGGCAAACCATTGGGTGCCCAACAAGCAAGCGCAGCAGAAACTTCGGAGCATGGAAACCGACCTTCCAGGAGTAGATAAACCGCGTTGCAAACCACGGCAATTCTACGGCACGCCACGCGTGATCCACCCGCAGGACCTAAGGGATCGGCACGGCCATGGTTGCCTTACTCAAATGGAATCCAAAAAGCGAACTGTGGAGGCTGTTCCTGCGCCGTGGAGCTGAGCTTGCAAGACATCAAGATCAGTTGGAACTTTGCCAGCTTTAAAAAAAACACTCTGGTGGTGTTGAAGGGAAGCTGTCACTAGTGGACATACTTCCATTTTTTTCCAGGGCACGTATCCGCATATGGAGGGGGCAGAGTCCCAATCAATGGGCGATCAAGAAGCCCCATTGATTGTTTAAGACTTGGGGCAGACCCTTCGAAATACCAGGTTGCTATCCGAAATGTAGTTCAGGTACCCCTTGATTGGTGTTTTGGATTGGTGGTTTGGGGATTTGAACTTCTGGTTCTTGTAGAAGGTAAATCGGAAGCAATCTTTTGATAATCACCAAACCACCGGGCTCCCAACCACCGGGCTCCCAACCACCAACCAGGGGGAGGCTGAGTAGTGGCTTTGTTCACCCTTGAACATGTTTTTGTTTGCGTGAAAATGGGTCCCCTTACTTGGTGGTATCCCTTATCCCACCAAACCACCGGGCACCACACCACCAAAAGGCTGAGCAATGGCTTTGTTCCGCTTCGATGTCCAAGGGCCAAAGGTTCCAGCCGACTTAAACTCATACCCAGGTTACCACCATGTGGGTGGCTCGTTTTTTTGCAGCTTGGCCCCTGAAAAAGCGGGTTGTCCTTTTGGCGTCCCTTTGAACCCACCACAAAAATGGGTTTGTCAAGAAAAGACCGAGCCGCATGCTGGTTTCGGTCCCTAAGACGGTGTTCTTTTTTTGCGAGGAGGGATCTGCCTATGTCTTCTCGGGGCATGCGCGATGGAAGTGGAAGCACGGAATTCAGCCTGGCCCTCACAGGCCGGTTTCAGGGGGGCGAGGGCGAGGTGTGTGTGTGTGTGTGTCTATTTGACCCTCAGACTGTTTGTTTCTTTGTGGTCTCCATTTAAGGCCACCCCAAAAAAGATTCGGTACCCCCAACAAAAAGACATCCATGTAAACCTTGAAACCAATCTTGGTAGAAAAAGTCCATGGATGTTGGTCGCTCACGTATCCCCAACAGCCATGATCTGGAACTCTTCCGGATCTCTGGCTCCGAACCACTTCAGGGCCTACCTGCCCAAAGCGACTCCCAAGCTTTCTGAACCTGTTTATTTGATCTCCAGTGTACCTCTGGGATCATTGGTCCAATCCAACTTTCGCATGGGAGGAGAAGGATCCCAAACCATCGCTTCGGGTTGCAGTGATTTGCACAAGAAATGGATCGAGCATCAAGTTCCCTTCCCGGCACTCGTTTCAGGAGTTGAAACCGCAAGTTGAAAACGCCAGGTGACTTTTTTCAGGGCAGGCAGGTAATATTCAGAGATCCCAGTAAAACTCAGCAGCTATGTTCCTATTTTAAAGTCTGCCCTTCGTTGTCTTTTAGGGAGATGGGCTCGCTTTGGTTTGTCTTCGCCAGGCTGGGCGACTTTGAGCTACCCCCGGGCCGCCGTATCTCCGTGACCTTCCGCCGCTTGCGGCGACCGGAACAGGAAGAGTCAGAGGAGCTGTGGATCCGCGAAGAGAAAAAAGCGCGCAGCAGCTCTGGGCTGAGGTCAGGGGGTCGGATCTTATTGGGATGGTTGCGAAATCCGTCTCGCACCAGGAAATGAAGCCAGGGGAAACCATCTGTTGGTATTCACAGGGGAGTCAGAAATTCCAGGGTTTCTTAGGTTCAGGGGGGGAGACGAGGCACTGAAACCCACTCCTTACGGTCCTAGAGGGTGTCCAACTTATGTCCGGCTTGCATTGAGGCTCCTGGGATTTCAAGATCACCCCTTGGCCATTCTCAGCGGTCTGCTATTGCAATGCCCAGCGCACCCAGAGTTTTGCGGACCGGGTTCCACATTTGGGGTATGTCTTTCAAAAGAGGACCTTGAAGACAGGTGTATCTGGGTGGCTTTCCTTTTTGGTTTCCCTTTAAAGCCAGAAAAACAGGCGTCCCCGCCAAAAAGGCACATCCAATGGTTCCACTCCCTAGTTGTGTCGCCAAACAAGTGAGGCTCACATTATTTCACAGCTCTTGGTCAATCAGAAACAAGGACTGTGCATCCAGGCGTGCCGAAGTCAGAACCGGGGCTCCTTTGCTTGAATGGTGGGAAGGAAAATGTTCATCCCCAGAGAGATTTTGGACGTGGCAGGGATTGGGGGCACCATGACGTCAGCCACATTGGGAGTTTTGACCATGGCAGCGCATGGCAGTGGGGTTATCTCCAAACAACTGGGAGACCCCCATGTTGGGGTGGTGTTCCTGTTGGTTTCCCTTTACTTGCCTGGTATTTGGTGTGGCCAAATCACCCCTTCCTTTTGGACTTAACTGGCTTTTCCATTAAACCTACACAAGGTTACCTTCACTGCTGTTGGCATGTTCTTAGATTTTGAGGTTTTTAGGTTCTGTTCATTTTGTGTAGGGGGGCTGCAACAAGCACAGTTTTCTTGATGCAAGCCCATAGCAAGGGTTGTAAAGTTACGTAGGCCTTGTGCTTAGGGGGCCTTGGAGCGCCACGGTACCGAATGATTCGCCCCGAGATTGGTTTGGTCTTCATCTTCTACAGCCTCCACTGGTGCTGCTGCCTGCGTAGGTGCAAAATCGATCGGAAGGAGCGGGGTGGCTGGCTGGCGAAATGGCGGATCTTCGGGGGGAAGCCCTCAAAACGGGCAACCTCTTAACGCAGAACTGAGGTCTCCTCCAAACGAGGTGATCTTTACGGTTGTCTTCGAATTAACTTCGGAGTACCCCAGATGGCCAAGATAAGTGGGGAGCCCCTCTTGCACAGCTGCAAGTCGTTTTTCGTCTTCCCTGTGCGGTTCCTCGGCAAGCGGTTGAGTTCATGTTTCTTCACCGTGCTTTTGCTATGTAGGCTCGAGGTGTTTCACCACAGCTGCTTCCAGTTGCCACTAAAGTAGGGAACCACACTCAAGCAATACTGAATCCCCTGAATTCCTACAGCAGCAACATATCAACAGGCAACCCCTTCTCGTAGCAGCAAACTAGGAGAATTGCTAGCAAACAAACCACCTACGGTAGATGCCCTTAATATTGCAAGTAAAACAGCCACAAACCATGGAATTTACCCGGGGTTCCCTTGTTCTCTTGCAATGTTGCATCCAAGGAACCCACATTCTCGGAATTCTGTGACAAGAAGCAACTCGAGTCTCGCATTCGTCCACGTTCGGACGTTTGGAGGACCACCCTGCCCCGCAGTGGGCAGCCTTCGGCTGGCAGTGCCCCAAGTGCGGCAAAAAACCAGTGCGGAAGCCGTGGTTTTTGAAGGAAGCGCCATGAAAACACCCTGGGCACTGGGTCCTTTTGCGATTTGGCGCGTTTGCTTCGGAGACAAACCGCCCAATTTCGGGGGGGGTGAGTATTTTGTGGAGACAAGCTTTGAACCGCGCATTTTGTTTTGCAGCTTTTCTGGGGACTTTGTTGGATTTGCAGCTGTTTTGTTTCCGGGGGGGGATGTGTTTTGTATTTCGAAACCTCGACGGGCGGGCGGCGATTTTTTTTTCCGCTTCGCCGCTGAGGTGCGGGGGGTGCCTGGGGGCTCTGCTGGGGGCGGCCTTGGGCCTGCTCGCCTTTGCGGCCGCCGCGCTGGGCCAAGAGCTGGGCGCCCCAGCCTCGCCGGCAGAAGGGTCCTCAGGGCCTTCCGCTTTCCCACACAAAAAGCGCGGAGTGACCTCGAACCAGCTTTGTTGACCTTTACTTTTGTTGTTTGTTTGTCTGTTTGTTTGGTTTTGTTTTTATTGGGTTGTTGTTGTTGTTTTTTTGGGGGAGGGGTTGGACCGAAAGAAAAGGAAAACCGACGCTTTCCGGGTCCCAACTTTTGGCACAAGGAGGCAAAGCCTGATTTATCCCGTATTCTGGAGGTTCTTTTTGGCGTGTGCAACAAACACTGAAGGGACCATATCCGTATCGCCAAGCTCGCCAAGTCAGGACATTTGGGCAAGGTAGGTCCTTTGGGGGGTAAGCAACACATATTCATAATGTAATTAACCTATATGTAGCATAATAACATGTTTGACAATTTATGTAACAATTGTTATGAATATGCTAGAAATTGTATCAAATATGTTAGAAACATGTTAAAAAGCAATGAACCATTGCCTGGGTCCCTTATATTTTGGTGTTGCAATCATTTGCCCCGAAGATGTTCGAGGATGAAAGGTCCCCTGAGAAAATTGTCCCAGGCAAAGGGCAGGAATGCTTCCTGCCTGACCCTCCATCCTAGCATGGTGGGAAGCCCCGTTTTGGAAGAGAATCCAAATGGATACGGGTCATGGATCCTTGGTTAGGTCAATGGATCCAGGCGCTAGGCATTGAAAGGGGGCCGTCGGACAAAATCGGATTTCCCCCTGATGTGGTTGTCAAGGTGTCAACCTTAGTTGTGACCAAAATGATCCAAACAGCAGTTAACGCCTGAATACCCGCCCTTCAAATTATTTACATAGATTTGAGTAGACCTTTTTTGGAAGTGCGTTCTTCTTGTGACTCATTTGGGTGCGTCGAGTTCTGATTCGGTTCTTGTTGGGTGCTGTTGTCTAGGGACACCGCCTATTACTTCTCAAGAAAGGAAACACCCATCCTCTCCCCTTGCGGTTTGGTCATTGGTTGCAGGTTCGGAGCAATCCAGTCTTCACAAGGAATGGATCCTGAGATTCCTCATGTCACCCAAGCAGGGCCTCACTCAAGCAACCACCTGCCGGACCCAAAGCTAAGGCATGCCACAAACCGTAACTGGGAGTTAATGAAAAGGCGCACGGAATGCACATGGAAGTTTGTCAGGTTGTAGAGGACATGGGTCTCTCTTGGTACCCCCTCAAAACAAAAATAACAATAAACATAAAATATTAAAATAGTAAAATGAAAAAACAAACAAGCATGGTGTTCCTTTTCAAACCGCAAACAAGGGGCACCCCTCGAACAAAAAGACAAACCCAAACGGTTATAGCAAATTTTCGTGTCGTTTCCAGACCTTTTCAAATGCAACCTTAGGGCACCCAGCATGTTGGTTTCAGCATTTAAGTGGTACCTAACACGCGTACCGTATCTAAGAGGAACTGTCCTTTTGCGAGGGGAACCCCCTTTCTTGGTGCATTTAAAGGGAAATAACAGGACAACCACCATTTGGTGGGTCCCAAAAAATAGGCACAACCAAATGTGTGTGTGTGTGTGCGCGTGGTTAGGTGGTTTTAAATGGAAGAAAGGGACAACCACCAAAACTCGGGGGGTCCGGTTCCTCTTTTGAGAGACACCCGTGTCGGTATTGGGTCTGGCTGTTTTCCTTGTTCAGGGGCCAATTTTCTACCCTGATCGGGAACCCCGCGGGTCAGGAACCTTGCGAAGCGAAGTCGCAGAAATCGAAGTAAGCGGGCAGGTACCCATGACCAGGTGTTGTTGTTGTTTTTTTTGGGGGGGAGGTGCCTTGATGTGGGTTGGTGTCAATGCCAAAAAAACAGAGGGAAAGACAATTGTTGGGGGTCGCGTATGTTCAAGAAAGACCTGGGCTGTGACTGTGCAAATGGTGCGGCCTACCGGTTTCGGACAGGTTTTAATTCCATGTAGGGCACCTTGAAGATTCATGGCTTATGTTTCTTTGAGATTTGTGCGTTAGGCTCAGCGCGGGTGTCCATGTAACCCACCGCTCTACAGGCCCCGTGGTTTCCTGGGCTCTCCAGGCCTCAAGGTGAGAACACATGTGTTGCAGGTAGCCACTGGATCCATCTTCCTGCAGAACCCATTGAAAAAGCTGGCATAGCCAGTGGGTTTTTTCTAGGATGTCATCGGGTTTTCCTGCAGAACCCAACTTTGAGCAAAATGGAAGATGGCTGCATACCTACTAATATCTGGGGGGCAAAACTTTGGGATCTGGGCCAAAAACAGACCCAGCAATTGGAACGGCCTTGCCTTCTTGCCGGGCAGGCTCTGCATCATGATGGAAACCGTTGGGACGGAGGAGGGTCTCAACAGGCGCCGGTTGATTGGCCCTTGTACATGTTGCAACCACTTGAGCAACCTCCTTTTGGAGTTCTGAAGGCAACCAGAGACTGTAAATTTCACGAATTTGCCCAGCACTGATGTCTACCCTATGGTCAAACAAAGGGAATCCACCTCATGTCCTTTGGCTAGCAAGGATATTCAAATGCCTAGCCCCACCAGCTCACCAACGATGGCAAGATCCCCCCCCCCTTCTTAGCTTTTTTGCGACTTGGGCACGCGCGGTTCCAGTGCCAAAGCACTGGTCTTGCCATTGTTCTGAGGGTTGGTTCCTCCTCTATAGTGGTTTGGTTTGGTCTCCGCTATCTCTGGCGATCTGGCTGTACCTTGCGTTGCTTGTCGTCTTCTGTGCTCTCGTCTGTGCTCTCCTCGGGGTGTCAACCCGCTCTACATGCATGCGCTGTTTCATTTCGAGGATGTTGGATCACCTGAATCCAGAATTGGTGGCATTAGTCGTGCCAATCCATTCAGCACCCGTTCCGAACTCGTGCCCACGAAAAACAGGTGTTGCACCAGAGGTGGTTTGCGCTTCCCCGAAACACGCACAGTGCAGTTTCACTTTCCACCCCCAGTGCTACGTCTGTTACGCAACCTGAACACATTTGTCACTTGGCGTGTCTTATCTTCTTTGCTTTTCCTTTCTTGCGCTGCAGCATCAGCGCGGCAGCGCCAACGAATGTCTGCATCGCATCAGTCATTTGCGGATGTAGTGCGCGGCTGCAACAAAGATCCCCTTTGACAGCACATGCCTAGACCAGGATAAACCATGTGCCACGACGAAAACCATTGCAACGGGCAAGCAAACAGCATGTTGCCAACATGTCGCCCCAAGTTCGAATTGCCCCAAGCGACCGTTCCAATTTGTCCTTGCACAAAAAAAAGAAGTCGCCTACCCCTTTGTCCCTAAGAAAGGTGGGCCTTTTGGCTGCTTTTCGGCAGTTGGAGGGCTAGATTCCATTTGTGGAGTTGGGTGCAGTTGCTCACATCGGCTGAACCAGCAGCCCAAGGGTTTTGTGCCATCCTGTTGAATGGGAGCTTCTCCACATGGACATCTCCAAACGAACCCCTTTTAGTTGGTCTTAGACCTTTATCTGACCGTGGTGTTGTTTACATTTTTTTCAGGGGACGGACCTTTTTGCAAGAACATGGCTGTAAATTGGGTGTTTACAACATTGCATGCAAGTTTGTGTAGGAAGCAATGGCATCGTTCAGGGACAAAAACCAGCACCGGAAAACTAAGCCACTTCACAACTTCAGACTTAAGACAGCTTTTCCATGGTAGAATGTAAGCATGGTTCTTTTGGCATCACATAGGCGCTTGACATGTCAGCTCCTCGCTGGGGGATGTTCCGCAATTGGCAGATGTGCGAAACACCCAATGGCTTGTGAAAAGTGGCCACGCAAGAGGACAATTCCAGTTGTACTGCCGGCATTTAACATACTGCCAGAAAGACAAAGATGCACAGTGTTTTTGTTTCCGCCAAGTCAGGAATTTTGATTGGGCAAAATTACCAGCGCGTATCAAGCAATTGTTTGGCCAAGCATGAATTTTGTTTGTGTGAAAACAGCAGAGGCCTGCGTCAAGGTTGTCGGTGAACGGAATTGCCCCCCCACCACCCCCCACCACCCCGCACCACCCCCCACCACCCCAACAGAAAAAACGGAAGCCAAAAGGACCAAATTTCTTGCCGTTTTGGGGGAACACCTCTTGACCTCTCGCCAGGTATGGTGGACTTGGCTTGGCCAACACCCAGGATCCCCAGGCTCGCAACGTCCTTGGGTGCAGGAGCATGTTATCTTCCAGACCAGCAAAGTAATGAGCTGTTTGCACTTGGTGGGGAGACAGTGAAAGGGAGTGGGAAAACTAAGATTGGTTCGTTCAAAGGGAACCCCATAGGACAAAGGGAAACCAACATGGAGGGGTGCAACGAACTCACCACAGTTGTAACAACTAATAGTTCAAAATGATAATTGTTTGAAAGCAACCTTGTCCATTTGGCTGAAACCAAACGTCCATAGGTCACACTGGGGCCCTGTTGCTTCGGTTTCCCTCTTACGGCAAGCCCCAAGCTGGTTCAAACATCAAATTTGCAAGGAAGTTTGTTTGCAGGAGATTCCTCTTGGTGGCAGCTCCCTGAGTTGGTAGCCACTCACTCCCTGAGCTCCTGGACTTTAAACTGTTGGGAAGACCATGTTACTGCTAAACGAAAAGTTCGGAATTGATTTTTGCCAATCCACTCGATCGGAAGTTAGACCAAGAGAACCACCCTTTCAAAGCCGAAAGGAAAGTGAGTGACTGCCTGTTGTAGCTTGTACCTGGGATCCACTCGGTGTCTTCTTTGCGGGAAAACCTTAAATGGGGACGGCGTTGTTTGAGCCGGGACGCAGGAATTTCAGATTTCAGCATGGTGAGAAGTCCCCTTTCAGTCTGCGAGAAAGAACTCAACCGCAAGAAGTCTGCAGCCTTTTTTTACGGGGGTAGATGTTAAAGGGAAACCAAGAGGAAACCACCCACCTGAGTCCCCTATTCTAACATACCCAGCTATGAGGCTTCCTTTTTTTGGGGCACCCCTTTTGGTTCGCGTTTAAAGGAAACCAACATGGGTGTGGCTCAAAATTAAACGGGGGCAAACTGCAGGTTTTTTTTGTCCATGTGTCCACTTACCAGGGTTCCATTTTTTTGAGCCACGGCCACATCAAACCATGGGGCTGCCATCAGGCAGTGACTGCCCGGACCGCGTCTTTGGCCTGGCACCCAGCATCGAAGAGGAATCCGAAAGAAATCGAAACCTTGGTGGCTCAACCAGCCATGCGGTTCAAAAAGCTTTTTGGGTTTTTAGGGTTTAGTGAAACTGTCCATTAAAAGCGTTCCTTAGCTTTGTGTTTTTGTTTTAAGGGTTTGGTGAACATGTCCACATTTAAGTCACGAAAAGTTAAACTTTGAGCAGTGGATCTGAAAACGGGCAGCCCCCCCCCAAAAAAAAAAAAAAAACGGACAAACGGAAACCGACAAACCAAAGGCAATCCGAAAGGAGACCAACATGAAACCAGAAGTTGTAACCAACACAAAAACCGAGCGAACCGCATGAGGCTGGAAGTCCGCATGCCCGCAGCTCAACTACCCCTAAACCATTCCTAGACCATTTGGGTAGGTGTCAAAGAATAGAAGCACCCCCCCCCAGAAAGGAAAACATAAGGTGGCTTTTTCCCGAAAGCATCGCGAAGGGTTCTTCCGTGCCGAGCCCTTGGACAAGTTACACAGAGCCAAGTTGCACAGAGCCAAGTTGCACAGAGCCAAGTTACATAGAGCCAAGTTACATAGAGCCAAGTTACATAGAGCCAAGTTACATAGAGCCAAGTTACATAGGGCCAAGTTACATAGAGCCAAGTTACATAGAGCCAAGTTACATAGAGCCAAGTTACATAGAGCCAAGTTACATAGAGCCAAGTTACATAGAGCCAAGTTACATAGAGCCAAGTTACATAGAGCCAAGTTACATAGACCCAAGTTACATAGAGCCAAGTTACATAGAGCCAAGTTACATAGAGCCAAGTTACATAGAGCCAAGTTACATAGAGCCAAGTTACATAGAGCCAAGTTACATAGAGCCAAGTTACATAGAGCCAAGTTACATAGAGCCAAGTTACATAGAGCCAAGTTACATAGAGCCAAGTTACATAGAGCCAAGTTACATAGAGCCAAGTTACATAGAGCCAAGTTACATAGAGCCAAGTTACATAGAGCCAAGTTACATAGAGCCAAGTTACATAGAGCCAAGTTACATAGAGCCAAGTTACATAGAGCCAAGTTACATAGAGCCAAGTTACATAGAGCCAAGTTACATAGAGCCAAGTTACATAGAGCCAAGTTACATAGAGCCAAGTTACATAGAGCCAAGTTACATAGAGCCAAGTTACATAGAGCCAAGTTACATAGAGCCAAGTTACATAGAGCCAAGTTACATAGAGCCAAGTTACATAGAGCCAAGTTACATAGAGCCAAGTTACATAGAGCCAAGTTACATAGAGCCAAGTTACATAGAGCCAAGTTACATAGAGCCAAGTTACATAGAGCCAAGTTACATAGAGCCAAGTTACATAGAGCCAAGTTACATAGAGCCAAGTTACATAGAGCCAAGTTACATAGAGCCAAGTTACATAGAGCCAAGTTACATAGAGCCAAGTTACATAGAGCCAAGTTACATAGAGCCAAGTTACATAGAGCCAAGTTACATAGAGCCAAGTTACATAGAGCCAAGTTACATAGAGCCAAGTTACATAGAGCCAAGTTACATAGAGCCAAGTTACATAGAGCCAAGTTACATAGAGCCAAGTTACATAGAGCCAAGTTACATAGAGCCAAGTTACATAGAGCCAAGTTACATAGAGAGTTACATAGAGCCAAGTTACATAGAGCCAAGTTACATAGAGCCAAGTTACATAGAGCCAAGTTACATAGAGCCAAGTTACATAGAGCCAAGTTACATAGAGCCAAGTTACATAGAGCCAAGTTACATAGAGCCAAGTTACATAGAGCCAAGTTACATAGAGCCAAGTTACATAGAGCCAAGTTACATAGAGCCAAGTTACATAGAGCCAAGTTGCATAGAGCCAAGTGACACAGAGCCAGGTGGCACAGAGCCAAGGTTAGGTAGAGCTTGCGTAGAGCTTCGGCGCTAGCAGCTATGTAAGTTAGTCTAGGTTTCTAAGGTGCCGGGCCGGGAGTTTGATCGTCGCTCGGGATTGCGACCCTCTGCGGAGATTCGCGTGGTCGAGGTCAAAAAACTGAGGACTTTTTACGATTTCTGCAAGCCGCGCGCGACCCTCTGCGGAGATTCGCGTGGTCGAGGTTCAAAAACTGAGGACTTTTTACGATTTCTGCAAGCCGCGCGCGACCCTCTGCGGAGATTCGCGTGGTCGAGGTTCAAAAACTGAGGACTTTTTACGATTTCTGCAAGCCGCGCGCGACCCTCTGCGGAGATTCGCGTGGTCGAGGTTCAAAAACTGAGGACTTTTTACGATTTCTGCAAGCGCGCGCGACCCTCTGCGGAGATTCGCGTGGTCGAGGTTCAAAAACTGAGGACTTTTTACGATTTCTGCATGCGCGCGCGACCCTCTGCGGAGATTCGCGTGGTCGAGGTTCAAAAACTGAGGACTTTTTACGATTTCTGCAAGCGCGCGCGACCCTCTGCGGAGATTCGCGTGGTCGAGGTTCAAAAACTGAGGACTTTTTACGATTTCTGCAAGCCGCGCGCGACCCTCTGCGGAGATTCGCGTGGTCGAGGTTCAAAAACTGAGGACTTTTTCGATTTCTGCAAGCCGCGCGCGACCCTCTGCGGGGATCGTGCGTGTCGAAGCGCTCTCGCTGTGGCGCCGTGCGTTTTTGTTGCTCGGCGAAATGGCCTTTGGAAGTTGTCTCGTGGCTCGCGCGCCTGCTTTCGCAATCCCGCGGTCGCGGGTTCGATTCCCCCTGGTCCGCGGCAGCTCCGGCTTGAAAATCGCAGCTTTTAAGTACAAACGTAGTACGCGGAGCGTGCTCCTGCAGCTCCGGCTGGAAAATCGCAACTTTTAAGTACAGACGTAGTATGCGGAGCGTGCTCCCGCAGCTCCGGTTGGAAAATCGCAACTTTTAAGTACAGACGTAGTATGCGGAGCGTGCTCCCGCGCAACTTTTTAAGTACAAACGTAGTACGCGGAGCACACCCCCGCAGCTCCGGCTGGAAAATCGCAACTTTTAAGTACAAAAGTAGTATGCGAAGTACATTCCCACAGCTCCGGCAGCACTTGCGCAGAGCAACTTGCGCAGAGTCACTTGCGCAGAGCAACTTGCGCAGAGCAACTTGCACAGAGCAATTGCACAAAGCACTTGCGCAGAGCAACTTGCACAGACCAACTTGCACAGAGCACATGCGCAAAGCGCTTGCACGGAGCAACTGGCGCAGAGCACTTGCGCAGAGCAACTTGCTCAGAGCACTTGCGCAGAGCAACTTGCACAGAGCACATGCGCAAAGCGCTTGCACGGAGCAACTGGCGCAGAGCAACTTGCACAGACCAACTTGCACAGAGCACATGCGCAAAGCGCTTGCGCGGAGCAACTGGCGCAGAGCACTTGCGCAGAGCAACTTGCTCAGAGCACTTGCGCAGAGCAACTTGCACAGAGCACTTGCGTGCAGCAGCGTGCAGCAGCTTGCAGAGAGCAACTTGCGCGCAGCAGCCTGGAACAATGCAGCTTGCGCAGACCACTTTCGTGAGAAATCGCGCGGCGCAGTTCGAGAGGAAAGTAGGATGATGAGATGGAGCTCTCATGTGACCATACACACTGAGCATCGCCGCGCGCAGACACGCTCGCCGCAGCGATGTAAAAAGGTGTCTCCGCGGCTGGATGAGCGCCTGTGGAAAAATGCTTTCGGGCCAATCGTCCTCTAGTTGTTTTGGGATTTCCTTGAACTCCAAAAAGGGCTCCCTCCAAAAGCAAACACCCGGGTGCCAGAAGCCGAACCAGACGCTTGGGCGGTGCTCATGGTGCTTTCGGCGCTTGAGGCTTGCATGAGCTCGAGCTCGACTGCTCGAGACCTGTACCCCTTGCTCGGGTGCAGGCCTCAGGTGTGTCAAAACTGGGTAGCTAGGTCCGCCAGGGTGGATGGGAAACCCCTCCTCAACCACCAAGCCACCAATCCAAATCAATTGAAAGGAAGCTGCGTAGGTGCATGGCAAGCGCCAGATCGGCACATGGGCTGAGGACAACCCAAAAATTCCCGGGTGACGCATGTTGACCCATACCCATGTGGATGCGGTCCTTTTCTCCGAGATCCCGTCTTTCAGTTTTTGGGATTTTTGAAGAATTGTGACATGGGGATTACGTCCTAGATTGTCCTGGCACCCAATCAGGGCACCTAGCACTCGAATCCTGCAGTTTCAACATCTTTTAGCATCAACGGCACCCAGAAAAAGGCAAAGCAAGTTTGGAAGAATCCCATTTTGGTTTCCATACTGCATCCCTCCCGGCTGCGAAACCTCGCAGGCCCAACATGTTCTAAGCATGTGGACGTGGCTTAAAAAAACCCGGGGGCTAGGACCCAACATGGCTGGTCTTTGGATATCCCCTGGAAACCCGCCTGAGAAAACGGTACCCATGAGCTAGGTCAAGCCCTATGCTGGAGTTGTCCGGTGTGGACGGTGTGTTTGGAGCTGCGAGCATTGCAAGTAGACAAGCTACTGATTGGTTGGACTGTTGTTGAATGCCATCCGGTTGCAGGTGATCTGTTGTTTTGCCTGAGAGAAATGATCAATGTCAAATACACTATTTCAAGGAGCTGTAGCCTTGAGGAAAAGGGCAGGATTCGAGATCACCATGCGCTGCCTGGCACCTTAAGTGGCCCCTTTCAGATGTTGGTCAGAAAGTGGGGTTGTTTCCATTAAACAACTTACCCTTCTTTTTTTTGGTTTGGATTGGTTTGGCGGTTGAACCCTGGCACACTGGTTCTTGTCGATGGTAAGTGCGGAATCCCTCCAAACCCCCAATCCCATGACTCTGACTGGCAAACTATTGGGGTCAGTTTCTCAGAGCATAAATTGTAGCCCGCGAGGGGCAATTGACCGTATGCACTCCACGATGAGAGGCTGAGCAATGGTGAGTATTGGCTGTCATTTGTAGCAAAGAGCATGACATGGCGCACGCCAAAATGCCACTAGGAGACGGGGATTACTCACCGCCATTGGGTCACCCAAGGCTCTTCGCCCGCGGAAAAATGAGTATATGTCTGACTCTAGACACATAATTCTTGTATATCCCGTGACACTTCAAGCACACTGTGGATGGACGAAATCCTGCACCAGTTTGAAACCGTGCGAAACCATTGTTTGTTGGTATATACAGGGGAGTCATCATTCCAGGGTTTCTTAGGCGGTGCAGGATTTCGTCCATCCACAGTATCTTCAGTTTTGGGTGGGAACCATCTGAGAATTCCGGGGCACACAATGAGCGGCCCATCACTCCAGCGCTCCATGGTCCGAATTGGGCTCGCGCTCGCGCTCGCATCGAGCCAATGGTGGGTCATTTGGTTTGTTGCAAAAAACATCAACCAGAATGCAGTCCCCTCAACAAGAGACACGTATAACGAGCAACGATCAAGATCCAGCGTAGTGAAGGGAAAGAAGGGAGACCAAACTCCAATGATTAGACAATTAATTCATATATGGACCGTGCCTCTATCGAGAACCTTGAACCTTCACCTTTCTGGTTCATCATTGGGATTTTGTAGCAGTTTAACAAACGCCAACGAATCTGTTTGGCGTGGTGCTGCCCAACAAAACGGTTTCCTCTCATGGTCAAATCCTCTAAGGGTCTTGGAAAAGCCCTACAAAGCCCTATTGACCTTCTCGCGTCTGCGTTTGCCGGATCTCAGTCATCGAACCGGTGCCTAAGGCTGTCAGTGCCGGTGCAGGGGCTACAGGCAGAGCGTCGGGTCGTGCATTGGTTTTTGGGGGGCACAGAGACCCCGAGCAAGGAGCCTGCAAAAGATGATCTACTGTGGATGGACGAAATCCCCATGGTTGAAACCATGACTTGCCGGTATTTACAAAGGAATCGACTCAGAAAAGGGTTTCTTAAGTGGTGCCAACCGGATCCACAGGGCTGATGTCCCTTGGACTTGATTACAAGGTCTTGGGAGCAGCCCTGAAGAGAAAAGCGAGGGGGTTCTTTGCTTCGACCGAAATATCCCTCCAACTTTTGGGAGTTTTGGTCCGGATGCTGCATGGCACTCGTTTTGCGCACGATGGCACGGTTGCTTTAGCGTTGGGACGTACCGGCGGGTTTGATGAGTCTTTGGGGCCCCTAAGGGTTCAGCAAGACAAACTTTCGGGTGGTGACTAAGCCAAGGAGGTTCGAAGTTTTTGGCACCCCCAACGGCGGGCGAGGCTGTTCCACAATTGCAGTTGTTGTTGTTTTTTCTCTGACGGTACTCTTTTTGTGGTGAAGGAAACCTAAAAGGAAAGCCACGCCAATTTGGATAAAATAGGCACAGCCACAACTCTTTGCCGGAGGGGTTGAATTCCCCGGCGTTCTCAAGATTCAGCATGATTGCCGAAAGAGACCCCTCCTCGAGCCCTTTGGACTACGCTAGGTTGGTGATTTTCTCTTGAAGGTATGCTACGAAGGCTTTGGCAAATGCACCGTCCTGTCAAAATTGTCCTCCCTTGTTTTTGGAGCATCTTGTTCGTCAAGAAAGATCTGCCTTGCCTTTCAGAGGACTGATGGCCACAGTAAGTGGAAATGAGTTTGTTCCCACTGATGCCAACGAATCGTTGGGCCGTTTTTGTGGGTGCATCTGCTTTTCGGGCACCCCCCTAAAACATGTGTTGTTTCCTTTGGGTTTCCTTTTGAGAACCAAATCGGAAGTACTCTCAAAAGAAGACACGCCCGAAGGTGTTCAGAGCCCCTGTGATTTTGGACAATCGCCTTGCACCACGAGGGCGGCCAGTTGGTTTTCCACCAACCTGCCCTCGTCTTCGTTGAACGGAAAAGCAAAAAGGTTCTGAGTTCCCCTGCATAGCAACCCTGAACGGAACAAACCAAACTGTGCTGGGTTGGATGGTGGATTTATTGAATTGGGTTTCCCTTTGAAATGACAGGTTCGCCTTGCCCCATGGGCCGTTAAAACGGTGTCAGCTGTGAAAAAGGTCGATGGCCTTTAGACACACTCTTCTGCTCCAGTCATAGCCAGTCGATCCAAAGTTTCCAGCAGAAGAACCACCAGATATTGTCCACCTTCTCTCGCTTTAGAAAGTTGTTGGACGAAGACCTCAAGGCTGCCAAATGCAAAGCGTTCGTCCACCAAGGTCCCTGGCTTTGGATGGTCTTCTCGAGTTATTCCTCTTGACATGAATCTTTGTTAGAATGACGTGCACTGCCCTAAACCCAGCTCGGCTGATTCAGCAAGAAATCAA
>CAUJNA010000251.1:190000-227500 GCA_963377175.1 Effrenium voratum
AAGCATTGGGAATGGAGCTTTTCACCAACCGCTCCCTACCCCCACCCCCGCTCCCTACCCCCCCCCCCTCGCCTGCCTTTGGGGAGCATTGGGAATGAACCTTTTCACCAACCTACTTCTGCATAGGATCATCAATTCGCAAGTGGCTACAGTCAAACAAGTTGAAAGATGATTCCCTCCAGTCACGCAATAAAGGTGCGGGCAGGAACCGCCTTTTGGATGATGATTCGCTTCAAACCTCCAGATATCTCAATGCCATGGTCAAAAATGATGGTCATCCACCGTGTAGGAAGGATGCACGCATGTGGGCCGCTGGTAGGTGCTGGCAAAAAAAGTCCGACAAGTAGGAATTGTCACATGACACCATGAGAGGGATGATGCTTTGAAAGCCATGGCGTTGCGCCTCTAGACGAGAGGCTTGTCAAAAAAAGTGTGGGCCGCCTTCTGGACCCTGGTATCAATTTGTGGTGGCTTCTCAGCTTCAGGACTACGTGTTTTTTTGGTTCCTGTTTTTTGCTTAATTTTCGGGAGGGGGGGGAGAATGCCGGTGCATGCGCAGGTACCAAAACCTTGACACCCAGGCTTGGAAGTGTGACTAAGGATTTCAATGCCCCAAACCTCCAGTCCTGTCAGTTGTTTTTTGGAGGGGTGCCGATTCAAAGTCAACTACCAACAGGGCGTTGCACCGTTTATTCATTTTTTTGGAAGGATTGTCCCTCTAAAATCAGCAGCCAACAAACCGGGGGGTCCCTTATTATTTGTTTTATTTATTTATTTTAATTTATTTATTTATTTATTTGTTTATTTATTTGTTTCTTATTTTATTGTTATCATTATTATTGTTATTGTTGTTGTTATTTTATTGAATTGTTTTTGAGGGGTACCCATTACGGTTTCTGGTTAATTGGCGAAGGACAACCAAAGGAAGGCTGATAATTTTGGGTCGTGCTGCCTCGTGCTGCCCTGTTCTGTTTGGTGGGGAATAGAGCTGTGAATAGAAATAGGTTCGAGTCTCCTCGAAAATGGAATATGCGGTTTCTCTTGTGACCTCCGAAAAGGAGGCCTTTCTGATTCGGCAGATCTTGGGATTGGGACAACTTCCAGATCTGACCAGCGCTTTCCAAAGCGAGAGCCATCCTTTCAGCCTCACCGTGAATTGAATCTGTGAGTATGGCACCTCCAAAATCTGGGGCCACCCCGAGTGGTTGTTTTCCTCTTTCTGTTAAACCAACCTGAAAACGGTAGCCTCCAACAACCACACACTCATCTTGCAGTCAGGCTCGGTGTCGTGTACGGGTCCCGAATTTGGGGTGTAGGGGCTTCAGGGTCTTGAAGACTTCAGGGATCCCTACCAGTGCAGTGATACACCTCAAAAGCCAAAAGTCATGCATCTTGTTGTGAAACAGATCTATGTCAATCAGGACGTCAGACAAATGGGATTGGGGGGCACGATTGTGGAAACTTAGGGCAACCCCCTTTGAAGTTTCATGGAAGTCGTAGGGATTGCCCACAAAGCTCGTTTCCCACAACCATGCTGGGGACCCTGCTCTCCCAGATTTGGGGACACCAAGCACACACACACACACAAAAAAAAAAAAAAAACATGACGTGTTCTATCGCCAAAAGGGTGAGACAACATCACTCAGTTTTTTGGCGCGATTTGCAAAGTCTTTTGGGCCTCAAGACTATGTTTTCTTTGTTTCCCTTATTGGCTTTAAAGGGAACCGATTTCGCTATTGGATATTTGTTTTTTTCCTTTCCAGGGGGCGATAACGCACATGGAAGCCCCCAGTTGTCCCAAGCGAATTGACCGGATCTGACCCTTTGGCGTTATTCGCAAATGGAAGGACACGTCGTTGGGCCTTTGTCTGCGGGTTTTTGACCACGTCTCGTCTCCAGGCCCAGGCCAGGGCGGCGGATTTCACGCCCGCGGTGGGCGATGCCAGCGCGCAGGCCTGCGAGAGACGAAGTTGGAAAGCGGCGAAGTTGGATCTCAAAAGGACAATGGAAGGGGGGTGTTTCCTCTGGAAAACACGGGGAAAACACGGGAAATCCTGGTTGTTGTTTTTCTTACGGGAAAAACAGGGGTATTCGAGGGTCTGCATCTTTGTTTTTGTGTTTTGATTGTGTTTTCTCGAGTTTGTTTTGGTTTTTGGGGCCATCTTCTGACTGAAAGGAAAATTGGGGGTGTGCTTTGTCTCCCAGACAGATGTGGGACCCCTCCCCGAACTGGGGTAAAACAAGGAAACTCGAGTCAAAAGGACTATGGGTGAAAGGAATGGGGGGAGCAACCATTTATAAATGGGCCTGTCTCCAAATAGGCATATGTGCTTTGCGAGCACCCTTTTCATAATTCAGGGGAAACTAAGGGGGAAACCACAATTTTGGGCTGTCCCTCTATTTGAAACATACCTGACTAAATCTGAACGGTTGCCAGCCATCCGGTTCCTTGGCTTTTTAGTTGAATTTGGCTTAGGGTTAAGTGGTTGGGTTTCCATTGAACCCACAAATTGAACTTTCAGTAGCTGAGGACAGCCCAGTGGTTTTCCCTAGTCCCTTTCAAACGGCAAAGGTTACGGGGCAAAGGTAGCTAGTCATCATGTGTGTTTCTTCATCCCCCTCGCTTGCCACCGGAAACTGTGCCATCCAAGCTTCCAACCTGGTTGGCATGGATGAAACCTTACGTCAAGAAAGGATTGGGACCCATGGGTTTTCCTCTAAGTTTCCTTTCAACCCCCAAAAACAAGTTGCACCCGCGACAAAGATCGCACATGCCTTTCGGACATGTAGATGGGTTTCCCTGGTAAATGGGGCATTAAGCCAATTTCTACACCAGTGGAACCCGTCCATTTCCAGCAAAACTACTTTGAACTTGTAAGAGTCTTTTCCAACTGCAAGTTTGGCCAGTGATTGCATTTGTCTCCCTCGGGACATTGAACGTTGCGTTCCAAACGAACCTAAACAGGGCACCTATGCCTGTGACTGGTGGAGAACCCACCCACTCAGATTTTTTTTCTAGGTCCCCCAGTAGTGCCCTTTTACCCTTTTTTGGGGGAGGGTTCCAACACTAAAATAGACTACAGAAAAAAGTTGGTACCAACTTATTCTAACCTCTCTACTGGAGGACCTAGTTTTGCTTGCGTGCCAGGACTTCACCTGCTACACCTGGGTCTCCTCGTCCCAGGCAGGCGGAGTGGCGGGCGAGAGGTGGTCACGGCTGCGGTTGAAACGTCTCGCTTTGCTTGGCGGGTCGGAACCCGACGTTGTTTTTTAGTTGGTTTTTTAGTTGGTGCACACTTTAGTTACTTTAGTTGTTGGGTTCCATTTATCCTGCCAAAAAGGAAACACGTTTGGCAGGGGATCTGAAAACGGACAGCCCAGTTGGTCAAACTTGTAGGGGATCTGAGGACGCCCAGTTTGGGGCGATGTCAGCGGTTTAAAGAGGGTGGTTTGGTTGTGTTTAAAAAAAGAGGTTCCTTTGGGGTGATGTCAGACGTAGGAGCCCTTCTTGTGTAACGTTTCTGGGCGTGCCAGGGAGTCTGTTTTGCGATCTTCAAAAACCCAAAAGCCTGAAGATAGTTGCATAAATTTGCAGTGCTCCGGGTATGCCACGCCGAAGGCCCATTCCCCGTACATTTTGCCTTCCTGGATACTTCTTCCTCAGCGCCTGGATATGTCCAACCTCAGGCCCTGAAAAAGAACCAAGTTGATGAGCATAGAAGTGGGAAGGTGCTTGAGGTAAAGGATTTCAGAAAACCTTACGATGGACAACAGTCTTTACAACAGTTTGCTTGCCCCGAGCCGTGTAGACGCATTTGCACAAAGCATGGCCAGAACGAGCTCGCTCATGATGAAATTGTTTCATCAAGGAATTCCTTGTTTGTGCTTGTCGAACAGAACAGTTGCCGACCAGGCCTCCAGTGCCATCTTTCAGCTTTTTTTGGAGGCCAATCCCTTTGACATCAACCACGACAAAAGGTTAGCAAGCACAAGGGTCTAGAGTCTAAATGATTAGAATGGGTCGGGATGATTAGAATGGGTCGGGGTACTTGAAACCATGCAAAAAAACAAAAAAACACGAACATGCTAAGCGGATACTGTGCTTCGATGTGCTTACGATTGTTTTGCGTGTTCCCCCTTGTCGGTTTAAATAGCACTATCACAAAATTCGGAATCTGTTTGGTGGTTTGACTCCGAGTCAAGCAAATGGAGGAAGATCAAAAGGATTGTTTAATCAAAAGGAAGATCAAAAAGTCATTTCACAAATATATCTGTTGGTCAACCTACAAATGACAGGTCAAGAAAATGCGAGTCATGTACAACGGGGCCCCTTACCTCCTTAGGAAAATCCACAGCTCGTGGGACTTGGACGCTTCCAGGTGTCCAGCAACGCCTGCGACCTGGCGACGCAGCTTGGCTGAGCCACCCCCCTGATTCCTGCACCTACCCGGGTGTGGTTCAACGTGTTGGGGCCAAAAATGGGACCCTGGCACCGTGGCAAATGGGAAAAGACGAAGACCTGTGGTCCACTGGCTCTGAAAGATTTTGAGCCACTCCCAATTTCAGTTCAGAGGCAAAACGGATTGGACTTTTGTCAATCTTGATCGGCAGTGAGTGAAGGAAACGAGGCAGCTCCAATTTGTTCGGGCTCCCTTGAGAAAGGAAGGGTAACTTGTCTGTTTGCCCTCAAAACCCTTTTGGGTATACCTCATTTTCGCCAGCAAAACAGCGGCTTTTTGGGGGATGAAGTCTGTCCAAGAAACTGACATCCTTTGTCTTGTGCCGCATTTCCTGCGGTTTCGGAACATAGGCTTGCTGAGGTGAGCCTTCAACCAATCTTCAAATCATAGGGCGAGATGATTCCCAAGAAATCAGGGACCAAGTTAGTTGGTGCATTTTGCTTGGATCTTAGGACTTTAACTTTTTGCCAACTCATGGGTTTTCCGAATTAAACCACGAAAAGTTAAACTTCTAGCAGGGGAGAAAGCAACCGAGAAGTTATTTGGGTGGCAGGTTCCAAGCCAACATGCGGAGCCTGGCCCAGCTCGCGCTGCAATCCGGGCGGTGCCGGCTCGTCGGCTCAGGAGCAGCTGCGAGTTGGCCATGGAGCGTTTGGTTTTCTGCGATGATAAACTCCTTGGTGGCTCCCAGCCATCCGGTTCCTCAGCCTTTTAGATCCTTTTGGTGTTTAGTGGTACTTTCCATTCGACCCAAAAGTCAAGCTAGTGGGGGATCTGAAAACGGGCAGCCCAGAAACGTTTTCACCGGATTTTGGCACCCTCAGCACATGGCAGGCAGGGCATCTCGACTGCTCTCACTACGATGAGGCCGTGACACTGGCTTCGAGGGCTTGAGAAGGGCTCTTAATCGTCCAGACTTATCCCTCTGCAAGTTAACAAGGAACCACCAAAGGAGGTCCCCCAAACGAAAGCTCCTCTACTGATGGTTTGGGTTTCAATTGGGTTTTGTTGGGGTTTGAAGGGGGATGTGAAGCTTTTGGTTGAGTTGACTGCCGTGCAGCTACGTGGCGTCATTCAAGTTATGGATGTTGGTTCTTTCGTTTTTTTTAGACATGCCTGGTGTTTAGCCGGTTTCGATCACGATCCCAGATTTGATTTCAGGGTAGAGTTGAAGGGGATGGTTAGTTCCAAAAGGAGAAGGAGGGGTTCAGTCTTTGCCAACTCAGACTGAAACCATCACCAGAACCACTACAATAGGTATCACCATCAGAAACCACCACCAGAGACCACCACCAGAACAACTAGAAGACAGGATTTCGGCAAATCAAACACTCGATCCCAGAAAGGTCCCCCAATAGTGCCCTTTTACCGTTTCTTTTTTGTTGTGAGGGTTCCCCTACTCAAATAGACGTCCTGAAATAAAAGTTGGTGCCCTTATTCTAACCTCTCAAATCTGGAGGAAGCCGAGTCAAGCATTCAACCCAAGAGATGACTCAAATAGGACGCAAATCCCCCTCCCCAAATCCCCTAACCCTCGCCCGCCCCTCCACCAGACCTCGCTAGGCTCAAGGCCGTGCCTTTCGGGCCTCGAAGATTCGGATCCAGGTCGTCCTGGCCCAGCATGCAGACCCAGCTGCAGGCGATTCGTCGACTCGCATTCGTCGCATTCGGCGCCGTCGATGCGGCTGAGGGAATGCCGAGATGTAGATTCTCAGTTTAGCCCCAGAGTGACTTGGTGGCTCCCAGCCATCCACTTAGCTTGTCAACTTGTTGTAGGGATCCGAGGACAGCCCAGATGACTGAATGCGGTTTTAAAGCACAATCCCCATTCCAACATTTTATGCCAAGTGGGGAGACGTATGGGTTTGGTGAGATTTGGTGGGTTGGAACCATGCAGGCAAACGGTGCCACTTAGAGAGTCAGCTGGCTCCAAACCTGCACATGTGTGTTGTGTTTTGTAGGGAAGCCCTTCTTGTGCTTGGTTTGTTCAAACGAACACAAGAGGAAACCCACCATTTGGGGGTCCACCAAAAAGAAGACGCCCCTCTCCGATTTCACGAAAGGGCCCACATCCGAACGCGCAGCCAACAGCACTTCACACTGGCATTCGTTCTGGCTAAGCGAACGCCCAAAGGCACCTGCGACGCGAACTGAAGGTACCGCTTGCTCAAAAGACAGCAGACATTGCTTCTCCGTACAGGGTTGCCGTCGCCGTTGCAAACATCCCTGCCATATTTAGGCTGAACCATTGGAATGACCCTCAAGCACATTGGCGGCCAGTGGCTTCCGTCAAGCAGCAAGGGGGCACGCCACGCCTACACAAGATGCAACCATGTCCTGATTTCACCTGTTTTGTTTGGGGGGGTGGGGGGGGGGGGTTCTTTTGATGGGTGGGTGGTTTGTGGGGTGATCTGTAATGCTATTGGGTTGGATCTTTAGTCTTTCACTTTTTGGAATTCCCCTCATATTTCCTTTTAACCAGCAAAAAGTTAAACTTTTTGCCTTCGGGATCTACAGCAACCAAGTGATTGACACATCGATGTTTCCGAGCGGAAAAACATGCGAGGCAGTCGCAAGCCACCAGAGCCTCAGCGACCTACAGAGTGGCTTAGACTGCCAGGAGGCCGGAACCGCGCTACCGCGAAGATCCCGAGGCATCCTTCGCCCGTTCCGCGCCCTGCGTGGCACAACTGGTACTTTGTTGCATTTTGCCAACATGCTTTTTTGAGGTGTTGGTTCTGTTCATGTTCAGTGGGCTACAAACAACAGAGTTGTTTGCCAACATACCCAAAAACCCCAAAGTCTTAGCTGAACCTGGCAGCTTGCGGCCAAAAAATGGGTGCAGAAGTGTCTCCTTTGCTTTGCCTTGCGGGAATGTGGCAACGACTCGTGTTTCGGGAATGAACCGACATTTGACTAGGCTCTCCAGTGCCCTTTTCCCCCTTTTCGGTTGGGAGATTCGGTTCCCCTACTTAAATAGACTACAGAAAAACAAAAGTTGGTACCAACTTTATCCAAGCTCAACTGGAGGACCTAGGGAATGAACCGACCTCGCAAGTGGAGGTCTTCGATGCGTGGCAAGTGGCGCAAGACCAGGCGCGGCTCAGACCAAAGTTCGGGATCCGCAAGCCTCAAAGCCACGGGCTGCGATGGGAAACAAGCGGACCCAAAAAGTTAGTTCGGGGACCGAAACAAAAAAGGGGAGCTCTGGTGCCTTTTGATTAGTTGGGTCACAACCCTGGAAGGATAGGCCACAAGGGGCCGCTGGTATCGCCGTTCTGCCAATGGCCAATGGCTTGAGCTTCGCCAGGTGTGTGCAGGAGTGGCAGAAGCCAACGCCACTGGCGGCTTTGGCTGGCTGCTTGCTGGTGCCTGGCGCCCAGTGCCATGTTTGCACCTTGCGGCTTGACATGTGTGGTCGGTTCGACCTGCGCCAGGGATGGTCGTAGGCCCTTGAGTGGAGATGTTGGACGACAATTGCAAGGGGGTTCTAGTAAGGTAACCACGACCATGACCCACATGGGGGTTTCTGAACAGGACGGACCCCCGTTTTCGGATTGTGTTTTTCCCCCTCTTTTTCCGGGGAAGCAAAAGGGCGGACCTGGTTCTGCCCATGTTTCCCCCTTTTTGAGAAACACCCACAGGGGTTTTGACCCTGGCTCACATGCGGCCATTTCACTCCAGGCCTGTGGTTTCGTGGGCGCTCTTGGCCAGTACTGGCGGGGGCCTTCAGAACTTCAGGGCCGTCGCGCTGCACGCTGCACGCTGCGCTCCAACTTGGTGAAAGGTTCGTAGCATTCAATTCGGGTGCATCCATCCCAAAGGTGCGAAGGGAGGTTGGTCAAGTTTTTGGGGCTTTTGTCACTGGAAATTGCAGCCTTATGAACCTAGATGAACCTCGTCCCCACTGGGATTCTTTGGAAGATCACGGACCGTCCCCACTCGGTTCGCTCCTTGAAACGGCCGATTTTTCGCTGGAAGAAGTCGCCCAGGATCTGGCGGAGCCTGAAGGACAACCGAGCGCTCTTCCTGGATGAGCACGAGGACTTGAAGCCCAAAGGCCCAAACGCCAACCGCCAACCGCCAACCGTTCCATCTGCCCAAGAGCCCAGAAAGTTCGCGGAGGGAAACGAGCCGCTGGAAAAGAGTCCACCGTACTTTGACTGCTGTTGGGTTGGATCTTTAGGCTTTAGCTTTTTAGGAATTCAAGGTGGTGTCCACTAAACCCCAAAAAGTTAAACTTTTTGCAGGGGGGTCAACAGCAACCAAGCTTAGAGTCTACCAAAAATGGAACCCGCCAGGCATTCGTCGCTTGGGCTGCTTCTGTGCGACATCTTTGGGAGATCTGGAGACAGGCCTGGGGACGCTATTGACAGTCTCTCAAAGCAAGCCAGAAGGAGCACTGAGAGACCGGCCACAAGTTTGCTATGTTTCCGGACGTTTTGTAAATGTTGCAGCAAGCAAACGGCAGACGCGCATCTCAGGCCAGGCGCAAGAGGAGCTCGGCACTCAGCGCGAGTGCCCATTCTTTCTGGGTCCAAAATCAGTCTGCAAAGTCCTTATGTCACACGCTAGTTCTCCCTTGTTGTGGTAGTGATTTCCCAACGGATTGGGATTAGGGATCCCATCATGCTGAACCCAGTCTTGTTTCCCCGATTTGCGGAATCTCATGAGAGCAATCGGTGGTCAACCGCTAAGAATTCGCATCTTAGCCACGAAGATAGCTTGAGAAAACGCCAAGTGCCAAGTCCAGTAGGCTGTTGCCACTTAGTTCCCGTGGCAGTCCAAATGGCTTTTGGGCAGTGGTTGACCTGGTGTAATGGGGGGTTACAGTCAGAATTTGACCTCAATAATCACGTTGGTAGAACCCAAAACTAAAAAATAGGTGTTGGGTACACCCCCCTACTGCTAGGTGTTGGTGGTGGTGTATCTTGGCTATGCAAATAGCATTTTATTGGAACACCTTAAAACTGAGTCCAGACCGCCCAACTCCTGACCATTTCAGGTTCCACTACCAAGTTACTCCTGGAGCTCTCAAACATTGTTGTTTGGCTCACTTCCCGCAGAGTTTCCTGCGGCTCGCACTTCCTGACTTCATGGGCTTTGTACTTTTCGGAAAGACCATTTTAGCGGTAGATGCAAGAAAAGTTAGGCTTTTTTGTCCAGTCCTTTGTTGGTAAATACAAGATTTCGACTCTTTTTGGCCAGTCCGCTGGGGGTGTTGCGAGCTCAGGGCTCCCGAGCCAAGCCGGCACCCGAGACTGGGCGAAGTGGCTGGGGAGAAAAGCGGAGGGAGCAGAGGTGCCCCCTTTTTAGGTGAGTTTGGCAGGGCTCCTTAAATGATCTCCATTTTGCCGGACCATTTGAAACATGTGGCTTGTTCAACACCAAATTGAAGGGAAACCACCATTTACAAGGCAATGGCACTGGTTTAGGTAGGTTTTCTTCCATTTACCAGGGCCATCTATTTTTCCAAAAGGCCGCCTATTTGGTTCGGAAAGTGTCCACTTACCCCCCCCCCCCGGAACGGCAAATCAAACTTCCATCCCAAAATTGGTAGCTAAAGCCCTTGGTCTTGAAGCGGTGTTCAACCAAAACCGGAAGGTTCCCTGTGAACCTTTGACCTTAACAGGGGAAAGCTGGTTGCTAAGGCCAAAGTCCTGGTCGTGCCAAAGGGGCCAAAGGCCCAAGTGCCGAAGTGGAACGAGCGCCGGGGTTGGTTCTCTCATTCGCGCCGTGTTCAGGGAGTCAATCCCTTTCAGGCCCAAGTGTAGGTGAGCTTGTTTATCTCTTGTTGATGAGTAAGGAGGCTTTATGGGTGTCTTTTTTTAGGAATCGGACCCCCGGAAAAATGGCGGTGTTCCTTTTGGTTTCCCTTTAAGCCAACCCTATTCGACCCAATCGCAGGCGCCAAGAACGATGTGGCCAGCAAGCGCCTCGTCGAGCGCTTCGAGGCGGTGTCGGATCGACATGGGGCCCAAACACCAAAAACCAAGGGAAAGACTTGGATAAACCAAAAACTGGGATCCCTGCTTCGTTGGTTTCATTTGTTTGATTTGGGCGAAGGAGGTGTTTGGGTGTGTCTAGTTGAATCGATGCAAAACTAGCCTGGATTGGATGAAGTGAATCTGGTTCTTGTTTCTTTGTTTCTTGTTTCATCATCTTGTTTGGTGTTTCAGTGAATCTGCAAAACTGTTTCTAGTTTCTGGTTTGGAGGAGATTTCACTTCGCCTCGATTTCCCCGTTCCGGGCTCTCGCCTGGCAATCCCGCGCCGGGATGGCTGGGGAAGCCTGGGGTTCATCTGAAATTGCTTTGGAGGTTGGTGGCTTGGGGCCTTGAGGGGGCAATTTTGGTGCTTTAGAGCTGCTTGAAGCCACATCAAGCGGCGATTTGGCCATCAAAACCGATCCGGGAGACGGTGTCAAAGCCACTAAATGGAAGCACTGAATCACACATTTAGGAGAGGCTCCGCGTTTTGACACAATGTCCGGCTGAGTGACTGAAGAATAGGGTAATCCTAAGAATGGGTTGCTCGAAGTTCGGTTCCAATAGTCCACTCAGACCGGCCTTGGAAGCTCTGGAGCCCCCAGATAAAATCGGACAGCCTTCTCTTGACTGCTATTGAAATGGATCTTTAGGCTTTAACCTTTTAGGAAATCAAGCCGGATTTCCACTACCCCCCAAAAGGTCGAAGTTGTTTTGCAGAGGGGTCGACAGCAACCAAGTTTTGAGCACATCCGCCGCACTGTTCGCTTCCAGACTTCGGAGTGAGTCCGGTTTTTCCATTTCCAGAAGCTCAGGGCCTGCCTTCTCGCGAGGCAGCTGCGGTGTCGGAGAATGCACAAGCCTATTTACGCGAAGAGTGGCCTGGTGGAGAAGTTGAGAGGTGAAACAAGGAAAGCTTTGACTCAGTGCGCAAGGGTCTGTGTTTTTTTGGAGTTGGTACCCATTGTTGGGTGGTTGCAAACAAAAACCGCCATTGTTGTGGTCCACTAACGCAAGACACACCCACAGAGTTTGCATCTCGGGTTATGACAGTAATTGGCCCCCGAAAGAGTGGTTTCCCAATAGGGATGGAGGATTAGGCAGCCCAGGTTTGTTGTGCACCGCACAATTTGGGTGAAATGGAGTATGGTACTTGCATCTAAAGACTACAGTACATTTGCTTGAATACCCCATTTCCTCCCATGACAATTGGATGTGACTGTTTACAGGACGCCTGTTTTTAATGGTGCTGCCAAAGGGAACCGAAATCCACGTTCGGGTCCTGGTTTTTGAGACAAACCGGCCCAGGTTCTATCCAGCCTATGATCTGCTCTTTTGCCAACTTGCGGACGGAGACTTAGCGGCGTCAATGAATCGGCGATGCAAAGCCAGGACTATGTTGGTTGCCCCTGTCCTTTAAGCAGCCTCCTTTAATTTCCCCATGGTTCCCCTACAGCAAAATGTGGCTGAAGCACATGTTTCCAACGCTGGTGTCCTGAGCCTCATCGAGCTTTTGCTTGCCACCAATGTGGGGACGGTTTTCACGGTGGGTGTGTCTTTTTTGTAGACCCACAAACAGGAGCTCGATCACGGCGGATGTTTGACTCTCAACCAAATGTCTGCCTGATGTAAAGCCGTGCGAGCTACATAAGATGCTCGTAGGGGTACCTGGGACCCGTGTACCTGATGGTTGTCAAGCACGCGTGCACCGGCAGTTAGCTTTCACCGGGTCCGTGCTTCAGAAAAAGCCGACGAGGTGTCCGATTGTTTCACCCGTGGGCAATTTTTCGCGTCACCTGTTGGAACTTGGTTATCTTCACAACCCACCAGGACCCCCTAACCTATAAGGGCTCAAAGCAAATTCCTAAAGGTGTCCTCCTAGAACAACGAAATTTGGCTTTACGAACCCCCCCAATCCAATTATGTTTATCATTTAGACCCTTTGCGCTTTCAGGTCGGCGAGCGTGTGGCCGCGTGGAAGGGGTTGGGGCCTCACTTGCAATGAGACCCGATCGCTGGGGTTGTCTCAAGCTACCGCGGAAATGGGTCGTTTCCTTTTGGTTCCCCGCCCAGACACCAACCGGATCCGAAAAGCATTCGGACAAAGCCTGAAGCTGGAGCCCTTGCCCTGCAAAATACCTGCCAATCATGTGGCGGGGCTTTTTGCTTGCTTCGATTCGGCTTCCCCTTTTTGAATTGGCCACAATTGAGTCATCTCGGTCCCCCAGTAGTGCCCTTTTACCCTTTTTTGGAGGACCCTTCTTTGGAGGAGGGTTCCCCTACTAAAATAGACTACAGAGAAAGTTATTATTCTAACCTCTCTGGAGGACCTAGTCATGTTGGCAGGTTGCATCCGTGTAGTGGATGAGCTCTTCACTTTCTTCGGCCGGACGGTGAAGCAGTCAGAAGGGGCATGGACAGTTTCTGAACTGGGCAAATGAACGCAGGTCAAAATTAAACCACCAGGGGACGACAGGTTTTGTCCGTGTTTCCATTTACCAGGGATCCATTTCGGGTACCTTTTTGTTGACCCTGCCCCATTGCCAAGAGAAGCTGTTTCTTTTTTTAAAGCCACGAGCTCCGAGCTGTGCCGAAGGCTCGAAAAGGAGAAGGAAAGCCGAGGCTGGGGCAGTCGGAGACGTTGTTTTGAGCGGACAATCTCGTTCCATCAGCTGAAACGGGGAATCGCGCAATTCCACTATTGGTGTTGCAGGTTCAGGCGTATTGGCTTTGGGCTGCTTCTTATGGGTTTGTTGGTTGGTTACGGTAATATTGACTAGCTGCTATGGTACGTCTTAAACCACCTTTGACAAATGGCTGACCAATCGTTTGAGACTAACCTCATTTACGGTTCAAACCGTTTGCATCAAGCCGCATTGGTACAACTGCCAAATGTCAGTTATTGGCAGTTGCTTGCCATCCTGTGGTGCCAGATGGGGGCGGCCATCTCAAGGAATGGTTGGTCGGATTTGGTTGGGTTGAACTGTTTTTCATTTCTGATGAGAATATATGGGCAGCAAACCCTTTTGACTGATGGCTTGAGCCAAACATCCATTCGATGCCTGGCATGTCTCTGCATATGGCGAACGTGGTTTCCGAACACCCCTCCTTTCGCAGGGCTAGCTCTACTAGACCTCGGGTTCGAGGGCCTTAGCTCTGGCTTTGCCAGTTTCAAAGACTTGGTTCACGCTCATGTGCTCACAGACTTCGCGAGTCGCTTTTGTGAGCAAATCTGCAAGATTCTTGCGCGTGTTAACAGCTTCAAGCTTTATGTCTCACGCTACTCGCTAGATGCCGTGCCACGTGCAGCAGAACTATCTGACAAAGCAGTGATGGAAACTTTGATTCCCCAATCTGCCAACAATGCCTTCAGTGAAAGTCCCAACGCTGCTGCTTTGACTGCCACGTAATACTCAGATTCACCTGATGACAATGCTATTGTAGACTGCAGGTTTGAAGCGTGCTTCACACAATGTCTGCCTGCCATGCACACAATGCCACTGGTTGATTTGCGTGTAAGCAAACATCCAGCATGGTCGCTGTCACAATAAATGTTGATTTCCTTACACATTGATTGGGCTCTGAAATGCATGACAACACGTGGACATCTAGAATGGGTGTTTTGGCTGACAGTTGCCCAATCACGGCAAAGATGTAGGGGGTCCCTTTGTCCTTTGAAGTGTTGGATTTGATGAAGGGGGAGGTTTGTTCAACCTCCAAAGGATAGGGTTTATTGGGGACTGCGCGGATCGAACCAGACCCCGCAAAGAGGGGCTTCCTATCCCTGGTGATTGAATAAATGCATTTTTCTGGTCGCATGGGATGAGGGCCGAGGGAAGAGGCAGTCCGTTCAGGTTGCGTGGGACCAGTCCTGGGACCTGGGGTCCGCTTAGTGTGAAAGGTTGTTTCGTGCCGGCGTCGGGCCGGTCGGCTCCAGTACTTTAGTATAAAATACAAGTTGACCTAGTACCCAGTTGAAAATTCCAGGCCATATAGGATTCAGACCCTCCAACATGTGGCTTTCCCATGGTTTCCCTTTAAAGCCACCCCCAAAAGAGTGCCCTCCAAAATGCACATGCCTCTTGGCACTTTTCTCAAAGTGGGCAAGCAAAAATGGTGAATTTCTCTTCGGGTTTCCTTTTTCAACCTTCCAACCAAAGAGACGTCCGCCTTTTGCGACGACCTCGTCTTCGTGACATCCCTCGAGGCGAGGCGCCAGCGGCTCCGCCGGGGGACGCGCCAGCGGATCCAAGGTCGCTGCTGGAAGTGGAGGCCTCGGAGGTGGTGGAAGCACAGTGTACCTCGGTCACGCTCGATGAGAGCTGGGCAAACCTACAGTCTAGGTCACCCAGCTAGGTGCCCTTTGTTAACCCCTGTTTTGGGGGAGGGTTCCCCTACGAAAATAGATTACAGAAAAAAGGTACCCTTATTCTAACCTCTCTACTGGAGGACCTAGTACAGCCAACACTTGATATATTTGAGGGAAACCAAAAGGATGGCTGCTCAACCAATAGCGGTTGACATCTGCACGCCCGTAAAATATGTTGATAGGGAGATGGGGGTGACACCTGGAGATCTCCATTCATGCTATCCCACTTTCCAATTGGGGACCCCCCCTACCATGAGCATCCGGTTCCAGACAGTTTCAAAAAAAAAAAAAAACTTGGTTTAGTTGATTTTGTGGAGGGGGTGTCCATTTAACCCACTAACAGTTTCACTTTCAGCAGGGGATCTGAGGACAGCCCAGGCAACAAGCGGATTTCCATACCTTTGCTGTTGTTGGCAAGCTTTTGGTTTTTAGCTGTTTTGGTTCTGTGCATGTTTAGTCGGGGAAGGGGGGGCTGCCAAACACAAACTTGCTTGCTACCATACCGAGGGTTGTAAAGTGTCCATACAAAAGGCGACCGACCTTTCCTCAGGAAGAGCAACCCCGTTGTTGGCCAGACCCCAAAGCAGGAATATGACAAGCTGTTTGACCCTTCACTTACCTCGCTGCCTCGGAGTTGCGGCTTACCCTTTGGGGGGATCTAGGCGTCAGGTGAAACATGATGAACCCGATAAGCTTGAGACTCGATACTGCGAGTGGCCTCTCCAAAATGCGAATAGCTTGGTTGGGATGGATCAACCCAATTTCTGCGAAGTGAATGTCTCTACAGTTGGGGAAATATAGCCAGCTCTGGGGTAAAACGAGTGAAAATCCAGGATGAAGGTCCTTTGCCTACGGTTTTCTTGCTTCAGATAGTTCTATGCCCAGACCTTTGCCCTCCAAAACATGGAATCTCACTGGAGCCGCCTTTCCTGCGAAACGGGCCTTGCAGTTATTCGGTTCGGTAAAGATATCTCAGCTAAATTCACCCATAAAGCAATGTGGGTTTGTCTCAAACTAGGGGAAGCCTTTGTGAATTGCTGAAAAAAACGAAACTAATAGGAAACCCACAGGAAGGGTCCCTACTTTTGAGAACCCAATTCGGAGCAATGATGTATATGTTTTGGTGGGACCTTTCTAAATGTCTTTAGATGTGTTGGTTTCTGTGGTTTCCCTTTAGACCCAAACCCAAAGACGCATGCTATAGTGTATGTGTGTGCTGCATTTATTGCTGAGTATTAGCTTTACACGCGACGATCTTGCAAGTTCGTCACTGGAGTCATCGATGCTCCGCCAACTGGAAACTGCGAAAGCCAAATCCAGTGGATCGAAGGTACCAGTAGAACAATGCTGACTTCGGATCAGCCTGCCCAGACGCCGAGGGCCCCACTGCCCAAGTTCCCACCACCTTCGGCCTTCACCCCGGCCGAAACACACTTGGCGCTGACTGTTTTCCTCCTGACAACATTGGCGATGGTTCTTTGTTGCCCAGTGGCGCCCTTTGTTTCAAACTGTTTTTGGGGGGAAGGGTTTTTCTTTGAACCAAAACAAAAAAAGGACGCCGATTCTTTTTGTTCCCATGGAAATCCACTGGGCATCTGAGGGGTTGTCCCAAGCTGCACGGGTGCTTTGAATCCGTCCATCAGACAAGGCCCGGAGGGTGACCCGAATCACTGTCCTCCCTAAGGGCCTCGGACCGCCGGGGCCCGACGGCGCAGGGGGCCTCGGATGAAGCGAAGCCAGAGCACCGTGGTTTGGGGGAGGGCGGTTTTGACCCGGCGAAGCTTTTCAGAATTGTCATATTATTTTTTTCTGCGAGTGCCTTTCTGAGGTTTTTTTTGGAAGGGGAAGCAAGAGAATCGCCTTTTCGGCAATGCCCTTTTATGAGGCACACAAGAGTTTCCCAGTGATTTAATAGGAGCAACGGGCACTGAACATTCCCGGTCTATGCTCCGTTGGAGGACGATGCGGGCAGAGGGCGGGGGGGGGGGGGGGCAAAATTCGAATTCTCAGTTTCCGGTGCCGATCCCAAGTGATGCGGGTTCATCAAAGATCCATACAGGAATGTGTCGTGAAACGACAAATGGTTTGTGACTCATGTCGTTGTCTCGCAATCTGCAAAGGAAAGTCCGATGCAAGATTGCAACGCAAAATGTGATGGTGGTGTCAATTTGTGGGACGGCTCTATGACTTGGGTGGCTGGCATGGAGGTGCCGACCACTGATGCGGATGGCAACAAGTTGGACAAGAAGACCATGGCCCGATTGAAGAAGGACCGATACGTGGTTTTTCGAAGGCACCGATTGGTTTCACTTTGGTCGAAAGTGGATGCTCGTACCAGGAACAAAGTCGTATTCTGAAACTTTCCCGGATTCAGAAATTGGGGTTCAGAAACTAAACAGTCGGATTCAGAAGCTCGGATTCAGAAACTACCAGAGTCGGACTCAGAATCTAAGCAGTCGGATTCAGAAACTCCTCAGAGTCGGATTCAGAAACTCTCAAAGTCGGATTCAGAAACTCCTAGATTGGATTCAGAAACTAAATAGTCGGATTCAGAAACCCTGCCGGATTCAGAAACTAAATATATGGAATTCGGAAACTATATAGTCGGAGTCTGAAACCCCGCCGGATTCAGAAACCCCGCTCAGCACCGCGCACACGCGTGCCAACGGTAAGCACACCGGCTCATGCGGGCTTCACTTAGCATTGCGCACATGCGTGCTAAACAGTACGCGCACCCACGTGCGCGCGCTCAGCACTGCACACTCGCCTGCCAAATCGTAAGACCGCCCGCTCGCTTGCACTCGCTCATACGCACCCGCTCAGCACAGCACGCGCGCCTGCCAAATTGTAAAAACACCTGCTCACGTGCATCCGCTCAGCACTGCACACATGCCTGCCGCATCACTCAGACTCAGGACTGCACACATGCCTGCCAGCCAAATGGTAAGAACTCCCGCTCACGTCTTGCAAATGGTATCTGCACCCATGCCTACAAAATGGCAAGAACAGCCGTTCGTGTGCACCCGCTCAAAACTGCAGGAACACACAGACACACACACAGACACACATTCAGAAACACACACACACACACACACGCGGACTCCCGGACAAGCGGACACACGGACAATCGCACACGGCCACACGGACATGCGAACAGACGGACACACGGACACACGTACACGTACTCACGCGAACACGCACACACACACACACACACACACACACACACACACACACACACACACACGGTGTGCGCACACACACGCACGAGCGCGCCCTCGCACTCAGTCATGCGCAGTCGCACGAACATGCAGCGCACGAAGGCATACAATGGGAGCTCTGTTGCGACCAACGCCATGGCTCCCATCACGCCGGACTTTATGCCAGGCTACCGCTTGGTAGCGACTCAGGTCAGGGTGGCGTTGCGCGCTGGCAATCTCACCGGTGGAGTATGCCTCAGCCAGTAACACCTGAGGAACTTGGTTTGCGGAGGATAGCCGTTTGGGTTTGTTCCTTGAAGCCAGGCGCCATGGTGCATCATGATCGCTGCAAGCGCAGCCATATGGACATACATGCCGCGCAGGTGGAACTGGCCGTTCGCCCAGGACAGGGACATTGATCCCATGATTGCTCGGGTGAGGCGCAAGGCACTTGGTTACTGCGTGGGGCCGCGGAGGACCTGTGATCATGAGGTGGTCAGTGCTGCCGCAGCGACAGTGTGCAGCTGGTGCCGAAGACATTTTTTCCGATTGAATCCGGGCCCAGCTCAGCCAGAATCCCCGCCTGCAGGTGGAGTGAACCCAGGTTCTGATCCAGAAGCATTTGCTGTTGCGGCGCGATGGGTCCCCCGAGGCAGAACTGCATCGGCCTGGTTGCCAGCCAGAGGGTGCAGTATTGGCAGCTTTCGGCACGGGGGGTTGTGAATAGACAGTTTATGTTTGTGAATAATGACTTAGCAGACGCACTTGACCGTGTGCTTCATGCAGTTGTGTGCAGATGGTTTCCTTGTGCCAAACGCTTTGAAGGCCGTGTTTACTTCGTAACCACGATGCCCGTGGGAGTGGATTGCATTTGCATTGGATAGGGCTTGCAGCTGTGATCTTGCATAGCATGTGGACTCGTGGAACTTGGAGTTGCTTGAGTTGACATTTGCTTTAGACGTGAGATATCCTTGTGGAGCCTTCGGATGCACTGCTTGTATATGTCTTTTGCGTGCAATCTCGCGCTTGCATAGCAACTTCGAGATAAATTCCTGTGTCACCCATATCGGCGAGGCCCAAGCCCTGAGTGTGAACGCGCAAAATGGTTCTTGAGCGATTTCATCACGACGGAAGCTCTTGATATATACTTGGTATTGCAGAGATATTTGCATATTGGATTGGAAAAGGAACTTGGCGCGCGCTGCTCCCCGGCTTGCATGGGTGTGCACGAGAATTACTGTCTTTTATACGAGGTCATAACCCGAAATCGGTGTGCATTGCTCGATCCCACACAGAACAGACACTCTGAAGAAAAGCCATATACTTTGAAGGATTCTGGAATCAACATATCTTATAGATTGGGTTTGGTGATATCTACACATAGTTTGAAGCATATTTGGGTTCCGTGCTAGTTCGATTTTGTCTTCTCGACGTTGTGGACACCATCTTGGGTTGCTGCAAAGGTTTTGAAATCGACAGTTTATGTTCATTGCACTTTCAGTGGTTTTTGAATTTTTCGCATGGAAGCGGAGCTACCTGGTTCGGAGACGTACGGCAGATGACAGATCTCACTCAATTCTCAGATGCGACGCCTTTTGCTTTAGTGAGCTCAGCAAACACATCAGCAGACGCAGTGTTTGGCAAACTCAGACTATTTGGGAGCCTCCAGGATTGCTGTGAACGTCTTCGCCATCACGGCTCAGCAAGTCAACAGCCGGTGTGGTCACCTGGGAGGAATGTCCAGATGCTTCAACAGTTCAGAGGCCCTCGTAGCCCTCAACTTCGCCTCCCTGCAAGAAAAGCGGATGCTCTTGATTACCACGCAAGCGCCCACCAACCGCCGGCTAACAAACTAGACCGATTTGTCAGACACCACCCGAGACGCCCAAACCACCTGAAGCCTCACGTTCCAATCAACACCTCACACGACCTCTTCCCAGCGTCCCTTGTGGCTGTGGCGTCTTTCTTTGTCCCGGCCAATCTCCGCTTGGCAGGGACACACGCGGGCTCTTGCATCCAGAATCCACAATAGCCGTCCTTTCAGAACCTGGGACCTCAAGTTCCTTTGTGGCTTGTGGTTGATTCCCGACTGACTGTCAAATGCAATCTCGGCACAAAATGGGGGGGGTGTCTCGACAGCTGAGACAGGGGTGAGACAGGATTGAAAAAGCGGACACCCAAAAACAAACGCGGAAACCCGAAGATTCTGGGCGACACGTACATGGGAAAAGCCAACGAGTGCCACGAAAGTTGCAAAGAACAACAACATGACAAGGACTCATCCCATGCAAGTGTAAAGCCCCAGCCAACCTGCGCGCAGCAAGTTTCCGGATCCTACCGCCATCCACCCAGAACCAAATCTCCATTGGCTTATTGCGGATAATATATATATATATATATATTTAATTCCTCTCTCTCTCTTTCTCGCGTGTGCGTGTGTTTGTCTCTACAAAACAGAGAATGAGTCTCCAGCCTTGCGTATCGTTCGTTTTTGCGTTCGCATAGGACTTGTCCTTGCTCCAGAAGCCGCCCCTCGGCCTTGTGAGTCCCAAAACGTTCGGTCCGCGGAGGCAGAGGTAAGGGGCAGAAGAACGAACTCGAGCCACTTTGAAACCAACTTGTCGTTGGGGATGACTCTTTCAGCCACTGGATGGGAAGTTTTTTTCGAGGTTTAGGGCAGGCAGGTAGAAGGTCCCTTCAAGTTGGCATTCAAATTCACAGAGATGTTTCTTTCACGCAAATGAAAATGATAGTTCCAACTCCAAGCGGTTTTACAGGATTTCCAGGCCATTTCCCTTTTTGGAACCTCCAAAAGTGGCGATCGTTTCAAGGGAAACCACCAGGGAATTGATCAACTTTTGGTTTGGGGAGATCCTGTGAATTCTGTTGAACCCTCCATCCCCCAACTGTGCGAGCGAAACCGGGGCTCTGTTTCCAAAGGTCGTCTTCCAGAGGAGTCTGTGCGCTCGGGATTTTGGGCTGCTCTGCTCTCAACTTAGCACAGCACCGGATGGGGTGCAGCACCATCCGGCGGAGCACCCAGTGAAGATACGTCGATGTTGTATGGTGGATTCCCAAAACAACTGCCAGTGAATCCACCACATCCAACCTTTGGAGCGAACGAAACGTCTCTGCGTTCTCCATTGGGGCCTCGGTTTCCTTCACACCTTGGTGTGAATGCCGGCGGGGCCTCGTCTTGCTGGTGAAGACAAGCCTTGAACACAATACAGTTGGCTACAGGTTGCTCACTGGCAATATGTTGGCATGCGTCAGCCGGACTTGGACCTAGTGCATTTGCAAGGGCCGCCAAACAGGCTGTTCGAGATAAGGGTTCTTAAAGTCCAGATTCTTCGTCTTCGATTCAGGCACTCGTCTTACTTATTTGTGTAGGTCTGACCACGCTCAAAAAGGCCGGGCCGGTCACCCAGGAAAGCCCCTGCTGCGCAGAGGTTGTTATCGCCCGCCGGTTCCCATGTGGCACGTCATTATTTTAGGACTTAACCACGTATACAAGGAGCCAGGTGCCCAAAACATATCATCCCCATGTGATGATTGTTATTTTGTTATATGTGCTTGCTTGCGCATACATTGCACTACGTCACGCTACATACTTCTTGCCAGTTTCCCCGTGAACCGTTCAGCGGCTTTTGTCGAAAGGTGGGACAAGTGGCAGAAGGACAAGGCCAAGTACGAGGCCTACCTCCTATCGCAGATCCGGAAGCACTGCTTGGAGCGATTCGCAGAGGTGCACTACACGGCTCCTTGCCTCGGACTGTTTTGGGGTGCCTTCCCCATTTTCAAGAATCCTTTCCAGAAAAGCCATCGGGAAAGTCAGAATTTTCCGAGCCACTTCCCTTTTTGGTCGCAGTTTCAAGGGAAATTTATCAACCTTTGATTTGGGGAAATCCATTGACCCCTGAAAGGCCTAGAGTCAAAGATAAGCCACGCAGGTATACTTACGTGCCCCTTGGGCGGTTTCAACATCACCTAGTTTAAAGGGCACGTCGAAGGGATCCTGTGCATGAACAATTCACGACCCCAATCCCAAGAAAGAGTCTAAGACTCCCCGCCTTTTGAGCTTGAGCTGAAAACATCACCCTGGCCAGATGAGTTCGCTCGGGTGAAGCCTCAGGGGCCCTTGAGATGTTCTTTGCGCCAAGCAACTTGTGAAAATCAGCTGAGCTGGTACAGTGCCTATGAAGCTTGGTAAACCAACCATAAAAAGACATGAGTAAATCGGGAGGCATCCTTGTTGCCTTGGTACGAACCATGGCCGGTCCCAACTCCGCTTCCCACGATGAAGGCCCTCGCGGCCGAAGAGCTGCTACAAATGTTCTCAGCAATCCTTGGGGCAGGTCTTTGAACGAACGGGAGATGCTCAACGCAGGGCGTTTTTCCATGGCTGGGACTGACTTCATCTTTGGCGGCTTTTTGGGACGGCTGCCCAAACCCCGCCTCAGTTGTTGATTTTCTGGAGGAATTCAGGATGCTCTACCGGCGACAATCAAAGGATGTAGGCCTCACTGCATCGAAAGTTTGCTTGTTCCACATGCCAGATGGTAATGATTTCCCTTGTAGTGGCCTCATGTTGAACAGCCCAGTTGTTTGACCACGTAGCTCGTGGATGTCATAGGTTAAAGTCAGTCCAGTGACCAGAAGTTCAGCTAGAATAGGCACGAATCGCCACGCCGGAAACGCTCGCGAGGGATTTGGCGTTCGGGTGACAAAGGGTTGGGACAAATTGTGCGTTGTACCACCAAAACCTGGTACCATGTAAAAATGCTTGAACCCAAAGGATGTGTGAATTGGCGTTTCAACATGATTGAACAGGGCACGCTCAAAACGTTAAAACGTCCTAAGCTTCCATTTGCTTAAGAAGATGTGTTATGTTCCCTTGTTGGTCTTAAGGGGAATCTTTCACTACTGGAAATATGGTATTTTTTCCAGGCGGCTTAAGCAAATGGAAGTAAAGCATCCGCTTGTTTGATGCTGGATCTTCCAAGAAACCCGCAGACTTGTGACCGTCTTTTTCCTTCCTTTGGGTCTCCTCCATTTAACAAAAAACGGAAAACAATCTTTGAGAGTAGACCAAGTATGACCAGTACCCGGAAAAAAGAAATGAACCACAACAAACATAGCTTCTCTGCTCCCCGAAAGGTGGGCCAACTTTTCGTCCTTCACTTCTTGCCGCTTTGGTCCAGCTCATCTGGTTTGTATTGCACAGAGGGGGCAATGCATACCTACAAGTGGCAAACAAAATGGCTCCATACGTCCAATCCCATACACAACAAGGCTGTTGATTTGTGGTTGCGGAAAATCCATGGCCAAGACTGTAGCATTCCTTTTCCAGGTACGTCGTCTTGCAACAAGGAGACCCAGTTTTCCCGTAGTCCAAGCTCCTTTGCCATTTGCATTGCTTCTTTTCTAGGGCCAACCCAGTGATATTCAACCCCAAAGTGCGTGGTGGGTCGCAAAAAATATGTCCCTTCCAAATGATAGGGTATGGGTGTGTCGTTTCTTGAGGCTACCCCTTTGTTGCGTTTTTTTCTCGGAAAACCGAAAAGAAAGCCGTTGCGCCACTTTGGGTTCTTAAGAGACACACCCGTACCGTTTCGGGCGAGTGAGCGCCCAGGAGGAACTGGAACACCTGCGGCCCTTGTCTCCCACCTCAAGGCCCCCGATATGTCGCGGGCAATGGGGGATCCATTTAGATTTGGGCGTGCATAGATAGCCAAGTTGCGATCGCTTTTTTCAGTCACTGTTGCTGGTTTTTGGGGTAAAGTGCATGGAAAAAAGCAGCAACTGGCGATCCAGGTGTCTCTTTTTTTGCTGGCAATCGGACCGCCCGCCCTCTTCTTGTGTCAATCGGACCCCCCACCAAACAAAGAAGAAGAAGAAGAAGAAGAAGAAGAAGAAGTGTTTGTTGATAAACAAATGCGCATCGGTGTTCCTTCCAAGTTCCTGTTGATGTTGTTATTTTTCTTGGGGATCGAGCCCTCCAACATGGCGCAACCGTGTCCTGTTCACTTCCCTCAAAAAGATCCCACCGGGACCCACCTGGGATCATGGGGCAAAACCTGTGGCCATGTTCCCTGGACCCTTTGCTTATGCGAAATCTCCCATTTGGGCGAACCCCGAAACCGGAAATGGCGGCATGACTGTCCCATTTCTAGCCACGAAAGAACAGGTTGGTCCTAATTAGCAGGAACCTCCCTTGTAAGTGGGTTTCCCCGCAAGAGCGTCCTCTAAGAATTGTCTTTAGGGCTCCACGTTCTACGGAGGCTAAGGCTTGCCTTAGCGCTTCACGGTGCAGCCATGCCCGGCTCAGATGTGGACTTGCAGCAAAGGAGTCATTCACCCGAACGTCCACCTTTTGTTCCGCGCTCTTCGAAACCGACTTTCTGTTTTTCGGCCTTCAAAACCACTGGAAGTTCAAACGCGCTTTTCGAGGCTCAGTGCGTGAGAAAAACATTTCTCCAAACCCGTGGGCTCTCCCGGCGCTCCGCGCAGCCATGGCCGAGCTGAGTCGCTGAGCCCGCGACTCGCATGCGGAGCGGAGGTATGAGCGGCGGCGCCTGGCTCGCGCCCCAGTCCCAGCAACGCCAGGAGGGGGAGCCGGGGGGGCTCTCCAGTTCCTGAGGTGGACGACTTTTTGGGTTTGGACCATTTTAGGGTGCAATATAAACTGTGGAATTGTTGAATGGCACATCCGCTCAGGAAATAGGTAGCTTTTGGGTCTGGAGTTGGCGGTTTCCAGTGGGTTGTTAGTTGGTGAAAGGTGGTTGGGTTTCCATTCGTAGGTTAAGATTTTAGCAAGGGATCCGAGGTCGGTCCAGTGAAAATGTATTTCTTGTTTAGTGTATACAAAAGATGGAACAGCATCTAAACATTTGATTTTCAGTGTAGCCCAGATGTGGACCATGTGTTATCCAGCTGTTGTTTTTCACTTTTGTTTAGGCCTGTTGGTGGATGGGCCAAACAACATGTCAGTTCGGTCCTATTCATTGACCAGTTGTTCAAAGCCGAAATCTCTGGACTCCTAGGTGTGTTGAGGCTCGGTACAAAATAGAGGAAATAAGAAGCAAGCTTGTTGGGGCTCCAACTTCTGACGCAGGGTACTCTTAGGCTGCCTGAGTTCCTGGATTTGATATGTACTTTTGGGTTTGGACCATTGTGGTTCAAAGTTCCACAACTTCTTTTGGTCTGTTTTGGGCTTGAACCATTTTTGTGTTCAAACAGTTCGAGACTTTTTTTGGGGGTTATGTGTTTCATCGGAAGTGGGCTGGTTTCAAAACTTGCTGGTGCTCAGTAGGGAATGACCCGGTCTTGGGAGTGAACCTCGAGATTCCCTTGAAGGCAGCCATAGGGGATGGTTTTTTGGGGGCATTCCACGTCGAATCTCTCGAGCCAGCAAGTCAAACTCTGTTGCCCAGTGGATTCTGCGCCGGCAGGAGGGATTCCCCTAAGGTTCCCCTTAAAGGAAGCCAACTCGGGGGATGGTTTCAACTCGGGGGCCATTCCCTGCATCTCTCGAAAAGAAGTCCAAGCCATGGTTGTTGTTGGGAAGCATCTTACATGTTTGCTTATTGTGGTTGAGTGGTTGAAATCCAAATCCACTTCACTGCTAAGATTTGAGATTGTTTGTTCTCCCCTTCCAACGTCAACCAAGATGTGGTTGATTTGCTTGAAAAATAGAGGGTGATTCCTGGATTACCTGGCGGTTCAATCAACTACCAGGGCAACCCATCGATTTTCAACCCAAAAGGACATCTATGCCAAGAAGTCCAAGCCTTCAAAAAATGAATAATCAAATGTCCACGCCTTCGAATCGTCAGGACCGCCAGATCTTAGAGGAGACCATCCGCAAGCACAAGGCCGCGCAGCTGGCCCACGCCTGCACCGACATCCACCGTGTGAGAGACCCGCGGCCGGATCCAGTCGGCCGGTCGGGCGTTGGTTGCGAGACTAGGTCCCCCAGTAGTGCCCTTTTACCGTTTCTTTTTTGGGGGGAGGGTTCCCCTAAAATAGACTACAGAAAAAAGAAACGGTACCCTTATTCTATCCTCTCTACTGGAGGACCTAGGAGAGCTGCTGGGAATAAAAAAAAGGGGAACGGCTACGAGTGAAACGATCCCTGAGTTGGGTTGAGGCTCACATTGTCACTAATTCGCAGATTCTGTCCCTCCTTCTCTCTGAGAGGCTTTAGGTCTCACCACGAACATGACTTGATGCGAACGCGAGAGGTGATTTGGGTTCCTTCAGGGAATCCCCAAAACTGGTTCATTCCCAACAACCGGAAGGTCATTCCCTACTGACCGTTGAATCCAGTTTGATCGAAGCACGCGGAAATTCGAAACACCCGATTGAAACAACCCCTGATTTGGTTTCCTGATTTCCATTTATGCCACTGGAAGTGAAACTTTTAGCAGGAGATCTGAGGACAGGCCAGGTGGGTGTGTCTTTTGAGTTGTTCTTTCTTGTGCACATGGAGAACAAAGGAACACACCCCAGCGCAGGGTCCCCAGTGACACATACCCAAATACACCTCACCTTTTGGGGGAAAGCACACCGACCTCCAGAAACACCTTTTTGGGACGACTAAAATGAACCAAAGCTGCAGGGGTGTTTGGGCAGGGGTTGCATATATATCTTTAAGTTAGTTTGGCAAACGAAATAGATTGGTTCCGCCAGTTTACCTTGGCTTTATAAGCCAGTTACCAGGGAAACCCACCATTTCTCGCCAAACGGTTGCCTATGGCACGTGGTTTCTTCTGGTTTACCTCCGAGCCTCCCTAAGGCCGACTTCAAACTTTGGGAGTGGCAACTTCACGGTTGGATCTTGTTAGGTGTTCAGATGTTTGGGTTCTGCTCATTTCTGGCGTCAACAAACTGCCAGTTGTTTGCAAGCCCACAGGGTTGTGAAGAAAACTACTGTCATTGGTGGAGCCAGTGCCATGCTTCACTGTTTCGGACCACCTGGTGGCAATGCTGACTTTGTTTGCCACATCCGCTCCATCGGAGGTCAGGAGTATGGACTCCATCTGATTAACACAACCATGGGTACTCCCACGTGCTCGGATTTCTGTACATCGGGGTTCCTTAAAGGATGCATCCAAGCACAACCTGCGTTACAAGGGGATCCTCTAACATTGCTTGGTAAAAGTCATGTGTTAACTGGCCCCAGCTGATTCTAGGACCCTGACTACTCCAGGCCCGAAAGCCCTGCAAGCGGATTTTAGTACACAGAAACCCTCAAAACCGACGGCACGCCGCGTGTCATGGTTGCTTATGCAGTCGTTGACAGGAGTAGACAAACAGTTCTTGGATTTCTGGTTGCCTTTCTGTTCTCTCGGAAGCGGTTGGGAAGATTCCCTTCGGGTTCTTGACCTGGTTTTCTTCTACGGAAGTTCGCCGGGTTCTGTGTTTCTCCAAAAGAAACCTGTAATAACCCCTGTTTAACCCCGTCCAAGCCCTAAACCCACCCACCTTTCGACCGAACTTCGGGATGGGAAGCCCCAAATCCGAAAGCCCGCCGCTTCTCAGCTCAGCCAAGGAGCTGCTCTCGGAGAGGGCGGATCCCAACACCCCGGACAACGAGAGCCGCTGGCCCCTGCAGCAAGCGGCCTTCGCCGGGGAGGCGGAAAAGCGAGAAAAAAAAAACGGGCATTCGACTCCGCGCGTGTCCCGTAAGGGAATTTCCGGGGTGTGGTGAGATTGTGTCAAAACCGTATTGGGATCCCATTTTTGGGGGGCTTGGTGAATTCACCACCCATTTTAGAACTTTTTTTGGTGGGGATTGGGATGCTCACTGGGGGTACGGGGTTTTGACCCATGGCGATATATTTCTCCGAGGTAAACGGGGCTACTGTGTTTCCCTTTAAAGGGAACCCGGTGGTAAACATCCACCCCAAAAAGGCAAATTCGAAGTGACTTGTGCTTGAGTATGGGGAGCAATACTGCGAGAAAAACACACCCAAATTGAGGAGGGAAGGGTTCTGAAGCTGACCCAGTTCTGCTCGGAACCCGAAAGATGAGTTCATTCGCAGGCCGTCGCGGCAAAGTGTTGATGTTTGAGGAAACCCTGAAATGAGTGCTGCTCAAAACCAGGGTGCGGGGGGGCGGGGGGGACATCGACTTAAGCCAAGACACCATGACACGGCAGCGTCAATGAGTGGATGTTGGAACAACTGCGGCTCCTTGCCTCACGGACACTTGGCATGCAGTTTCTCTCGATTCACAGGGCGTCATCCATCCCAACTGATCTACCAGTGCCATCTATTTGTTGAGGACACCTTTGCTCACTGCAATGTGAAAGAGAGGCAACTCCTCCCTGGCAAATTCACATTGAACCCGCAACCCAAAAGGAGATTCGTCCAAAACGTAATGTGTTTTCGGAGGATTCCATTTACATCTGGAGGGGTGAATAACCCTTGGAGGGAGTAACCAAGGGTTATTCACCCCTGACCCCTGGGTCTTCGGGGGTCCCTATATGAAAGTGATGACCACCAGTTTCCTTTTGCCCGAAGGCGGACGTCGTGTCCTTGCTTCTGGAGGCGCGTGCAAACCCGAACTTGCCAGATGAGGGTGACCGGGCGATACACGTGTCCAGCTGGCAGGGGGACAAGAAGGTGACCACCATGCTGCCAGACTTCCATAGCGGAATAGGTGGGTTCCTTTTGAAGTTTCCCTTTCGACCCAAGGAGAGCGTCAAGCAGATGGCGGGGTTTTTTGAGGCTCGGTATTTTTGTGGGTGGGAGTTTGCAGCCAAATGGAAGCCAACCCATTTGTGGCGTTTGAGGCAAGCCGATTTCTTCGGTTGGTGTTGACCGCCCTTAGGGAATCAACATGGACCAAAAGCCGAGCTTTCTGAATCAGGGTGTTCAGCACTCAGAAGGGCACGGATCCCGAAATGGTTCCCTTCGGTCTCGTCTTTCAAAACCTTCGGCAAGTTCGGGGTGCCCAAAAAGAATCCTTGTCACACCTGCGGTTCCTGTTAAAAAGCGGCCCCCAAAGTGGGTGTGTCTCTCAGCAGGACAACCTGCCCCCCCACCAAAAAAAAATAAAAATGTGTTGATTTGGGCTTCAAAATAAGGAGTACCATCATTCAAAAAGTTGATGTTTCAAATTTTGGGTTTCAAGCTCGGAAAATTTCACCAGCCTCCGAACAAGACCCTGCCCCCTGTACCTCCCCCCACCCCCGAGCCGAGGTTGCTGGAGTCCTCCGCGGACGTGGAGGCCACTGACTCCAAGGGCTACACCCCGCTCTGCGGTGCCGCCTACAAGGCCCGCGGATTGGAAACAAATGTTCGTCGGGCGTGGCTCCCCGGTGTTTTTGAGGGTGGCCCCGCGAGTGGTGGGTTGATTTTAAGGGAGACCAAAAGGAAAACCCAGCCAGTTTTGCGTGGGGGTTTTAAAGGGAAGCCAAAAGGGGGGGAGGTTCTAGGTCGTGCAGGAGGTCGTTTATGCACGTGGGAAGTCATGCTGTGAGTTTCCATCCGGTGATGGCTCCAAAGTGGTGGACATGAACCAGGACCCCCCGAATTTCCACCAAAGGGGTTCATTTGGGTATTTGGATGTTGTCCAATCAGAATTAGTGGACGAAAAAAAGAAGGAATGCTCACCGTGGCTCAACTAGGTCCCCCAGTAGTGCCCTTTTACCGTTTCTTTTTGGGGGGAGGGTTCCCCTACTAAAATAGACTACAGAAAAAAGAAACGGTACCCTTGTTCTAACCTCTCTACAGGAGGACCGAGTCAAGCATTCAACCCAAGAGAAGACCACTCAAACAGCACGCAAATCCCCCTCCCCTAACCCTCGCCCGCCCCATTCTAAGTAAGACCCAAACTTGAGGTTGTATTGGGGAGAGGAAAGGGGTGGCTGGATCCCATGAGAAGTGACCATTCGATGAGCATGACCCATCGCTATGTTTCCTTGGACACACAAAAGGGGAAGAATGCCTTCTGGGATTCCGTCAATCAATGGGACCAACTCGACGTTTATGCACCTTGTTCCTCTCAACCCGTAAAAGTTGAGCTTCGACTTTCGGTGTTGCTTTTTGCCGGGTAAGCAACGTGTTTCCTGTTAGGAACCTGTTGCCTTGCAATTTCGGAGCAACCCATCACACAAAGGTATACTTGTTCTTGGGAAATATTCTAGCTGTACTTGACTTTCGTCTCTCCAGCGGTCCTTTTTCAGACAAGTGCCTTCTCCGCGGAATTGCGGTTTCTCAAAAACTATGAAAACAATATGCGAGCGGGGGATCAACCCCTAGACACAGCAACGGACAATATGAATTACCAGCATAGCGGCTTTTACAGTTGATAGGTAACCCGTTGGGACCTACTGTGGATGGACGAAATCCTGCACAACCTAAGAAACCCTGGAATCAGGTTTTTCTGTAAATAGCAACGAACATCAACGAACCATGGTTTCAAAGTGGTGCAGGATTTCGTCCATCCACAGTATGTTCTATCAGTTTTCTGGTGATTCTTGGAGATTCACATGGGAATGACTTCCAACTAACAATGGCTTGGGAGGAATGGTTGACGGGGTCATTCAAATGCTCAAAGCCAGCTCGGAAGGATGTACCTTTAGAAAGTCAGGGTCCACTCCAAGAGAGTTTTACAACTAAGCCGCGAGAGCCTCAAATGGTGAACTGCTGTATGCTTCAAAGATGCGACTCCAGGGGTTAGCAAAGACAAATCCCAACCAAGCAATGCACCAATATTTTTGGGCAGCAGGCATGTTTCCGACAATATCCGGACCCCAAATGAATGAACAGGGGTTTCCTCACTAGGGTGTGTCTGTTTTTAAGGGCACCCTCTTTTCGGTCCATTGTTTCGAGAAAACTGAAAGGAGAAGTGTGAAATCCCCAAATGTGGGGGGGGGGGGGGGGGGGTCCGACTCCCAAGACCCCACACCGAGCCACGCGTCTTCCGCGTCGCGTCTTCAGGGCCACGTGGCGCTGGTGGAACTCCTCCTGGCCCACAACGCGGACCCCCAGCGCGGCGTGAACGTGAGCGGCCACGGGACCCTGACGCCGCTCAAGGCATCGGATATCGGATGTGGGGCGCCAATTCTTTTTTTCAGGCTCAGTTAGCTCGCCCGCCCGCCTTGCGGCAGTTCGTGGGAACAATATTCATTCCCCAACAAGCTACAGATAGTTAAAGTCTCAAAGCACAGTCATAGATGGTTCTGTCTGCTGTACAGTCTTCAGAGGGCAATTGTTTAAAGGATTTGTGTTGGGGTCCCCGTTTTCTTTAAAAACAAAAGACAAAGGTATGGTTTTAAAGGGAAACCAAGACCGGCATGTTGGGGTCCCCTAAGAAAAAGACACCCATTTATAGCTCAGAATGAGTCGCCAGGAAAACGTTTGGGTTTTAGTCCTTGTTTCCATTTACCGCCGGAAAATGAGTAAGTAGACAAACTTAATGTGGCTCTTGAACTTGGAGCCATCTCCTTTTTGGGAAGACCTTTGTTTGGACAAGGCCTCTATGGAACGCGCCCCAAATCGCCGGCTTCAGGCTGCCCAGGAGGGGCGGTACGTGAAGGTGATGGAGGTGCTCAAGGCGAATCGAAAGTAGGGTGTGGTTGGATCTGTCGCAGCGGTGTTTCTCAAAACACAGGTGCTGTTTTTTGGAGGGTTTGAACATTGAGAAACCAAAAGCAAACCTACCACTGGAGGGCTCTTTAATTTTGAGAAACCCAAAGCAATACATATATATATATATATTTACATGTGCTCACCCCCCTCTCCCCCCCCCCCCGCAGGGCCTATCTTTCCACGTCGAAATGTACAAAATTATCTTACTTTAAAGAAAGGGGTGTGAGCACATATACGCAAGGAGTGTGCTGTTGTTGCATATCTTGTGTGGGTGATAAGTCATGTTGAGTAACATCAGCGAAGAGCTTATAAACTCTCAGGAAAGTTTATGAACTATGTCAAGGGTTTGACAGTTTCCCTGCAACAAGGCAACTGGCATGTTTTTGAGAAGTCTGGAACAGGGGAGCGGGGGGGAGGGGGGGGGATGAGAAGTCTTTACAATCTTGACAAAGTTGGTTGAGTCACACTGCTGAGACTTCCAACCACCCCCGCCGCACCCACCCACCCACCCACCCACCCACCCACCCACCCACCCACCCACCCACCCACCCACCCACCCACCCACCCACCCACCCACCCACCCACCCACCCACCCACCCACCCACCCACCCACCCACCCACCCACCCACCCACCCACCCACCCCCACCCACCCACCCACCCACCCACCCACCCACCACACCACCCACCCACCCACCCACCCACCCACCCTTCAACGATACCATGACCATGAAGACGACCCAGGGTGTTGCCTTGTTGCAGGAAACCGCCAAACACTCAAGATGATTTATAAAGTTTCCTGCAAGTTTATAAACCTTCGGTAGGCTTAATACGTGGCAAATGGATACTGTTGTTTGGGGAACAAGAGTCCAAGGCAACACAATCTGAGCAATTTCTGCAAAACACTGCGTTTTACAGCATAGTGTTGGACCTCTAATCCCTTGAAATGTGTATTTTGAAAACACCTGGGACCTAGAATCTGGAGATCAGCATCCTCGAAATGTCTAATGTTGGATTCTCCAAGCCTCATAATTTGGAGCCGGGAGTCCTCCAACATGTCCAAATATAGATTCCTTTCCAAATATGATGTTAATACGAATTGAGTTGGAATGTTAAATAGAGTTTAGTAAGGACATAGTTCACCACAATTCATAATTCGCCATAATTTATATGCTTAATCAGAATTTGAATAGGAATGCCTTTCCAAATAAGGACAATAAACATTTCAGTAGAGTTTAGACAGAATTCAGTTGGCTTTTGAACATAGAAAATGTCATTAGGAAACCTCCCCAAATATGACTTAAATTAGAATGGAGCTGAATCTGGAAAGAAAACACTGGGCCTTTGCAAACATTTTTTATTTGCAACGCATTCCCAAACATGATTTAGATTAAATGTGGCTAAACAAACACATAGCAAATATCTCCAGACTCCCAAAATTGGTCTGGAGATTTGTTTGGCATGTGCAGGTCTCAGAGCTTTCATTTTCAGCAGATGTGGTGCTTTTGGGTTTGTGCAGATTGCAGAGCTCAAAGCTGCAAAACAATAACAGTGTTTCAATGGTTGTTCCTGGTGTGCTCAATACCACTGCAAAAAGCAGTGTTTTCAATCAAAGCCAGACTCGAATCTGAAAACGGAATCCGTGTTCGCTTTGTTGCCTTTCAAGCTGAAACAAAGCAAACAGTTGCTGTCATATAGAAGGTTTAACAAAAAGGAAACAACAACAACAACAACACGCTGCATGTTGCTGTGTTTTCACATCTGCAAGAATGAGGCACACAGAGTAGACTTGACACCTTCAACTAGAAGAGAGGAAAGGTAGGCCCTGGGCGGGGGGGTTGACCATACATATATATATATATGTTACTTTGTGGATAGCAGCCATTGTTTTCAATCGGTTTTTGGATTCTTAGTTGGTTTGTTGGCTAGTGTCCATTTAACCCAGAAGGTTTTTTTTGGGCAGGGGATCAGTTTGGACAGCCCGGTTTACGGTAGATGAAATATGAAACCGAATTAGAAAGTACACCAGATCTGGGCCATGGAAATCAAGCATACGCACGGCTACATCCCTGAGGCATCCTTGGCTTCGATGGATTCCGGGACATATTTCTCACAAGACTGCACACAACATGAGACAAACAGTGTGCTCCTTCCAGAGAAGGAAAGATGAAGACTCCTGAAAAAAAATGGTTGAACAGCACACTGGTCCTTTCAACTGTTTGGGATGTCCCACACGGATTCCATGCTACCCCCGTGGGTTGTTGCGCGTACCCCTTTAGGTTGCCTCTCTTTTCGGGCTCGGCTCAAGGGTCTGAGCCCAAAAGAACCTTTGCGGTGTGAAATTGAAACCCGAGTCAGTTTCATGTGGGAACGAGTCTTCCAAAAAGGATTTTGTACCTCCCAAACCAAGCGTTGTTTGACCGTGACTCTTTGTTCCGTGTGTTGCCAGGGCAACTTTTGCTTGTAGCCTTCTGGTTTGGTCACCAAGAAACCTCAGCCCAGGGGTTGTTGGCATGCAGAAGTCTTCGCTAAACATGGACCCCTGGATCAGGAGGCGATCAACTCCGGGCAAGCGCCTGCCAAGCGCCTGTCCTCCTTCATGTCCACTCCGCAGCTTGGGGTGAGGAAGATGTCCTCCAGCAAGAACTCCCCAGACTCTTGGCCCGAGGTTTTTCACATCTCCGAAAAGGGGCGTGTTGTGGTAAAACGAGAGCCGTGATGGTGTGGGCGTGGTATGTTTTGAGCAGTGTTTGTCTAAGGACTCTGGGGCAATGGTGTAGCGAGACATGTGTGCCTTCTGAATGAAAGTTGAGAAGGTTGATTCCCCATTCTTTTCATTCGTCGTTCTTTTCACAAGCCTACCGTTTCTTTCTGGGTGTGTGTGTGTGTGGGACTGCGCGGCCGCAACCCTAGCATCCGCTTTGGCGGGTTTGGGGTTTGTTTGGGGTTCATTTGGGCTCAGCAAAGGGCTGATTTCCAGGATGCTGTTGGGAGGGTTTAAGGTTGACTTTGAGTTGGTTTGGGTTGGCTTGGGCTTATTTCTGCTGGGCATGCGGCTCGTTTTTGCAGTACAGTAGCCCTTGGGCTGCTTCAGGGCGTGGTTATGCAAGTTTTGGGCTGGTTTGGGCCCAACACAAGCCCAAAACTCGCGAACCACATCCACAACGCAACCCTAAAGCCAGTGTTCAGGGGGCTTGAGCAAGCTTTTCTAGGAGCCAAATCTCCAATGGGTCTTAGCAAACCTGACAAAAAAAGAATGGGTCATGCAAGCTTTCTGGTCGCCAAATAGCAACCATGATGTTTGACTCCCCCTAAAGCAAGCCAACTGGACGTATGTTTCCTTCTTCCCAGGAACCGGATCATCGGATCCCCGCTAAATGTGTGGTACGCACATCCCTAGTGTGTTTGGACGATTTTTCGGGGAAAAGGACACCAACCACCGCATCTCCTTAGGGCGCGCAAGGTGGTTGGTGCGCATGAAGAATCTCAAGGGGTGCCCCTATTAAAATTTACACCCAAAGGGCGGTGTCTTGTTTCATGGACCTGCCAAAATGGTGGTTTTCTTTTGGTCTCCCTAAAAGTTAAAACTGCCAAACAAGGCGTACCAACTCAAACAGAGACGCATCATTTTTGATGTTTCTCAACCAAGGACTCCCGGTCCAGCCACGCGAGCCGGCGCTCAGCGACGGATCTGAGCTCGCTGACCCTTCGCTGCCTGGCAAAGTGCCAGTGCTGCCAGTGCTGCCCGCCCTGAGCCTCCGCGTACGTGTCGTCACTTTCGGACTCGAAAGTGGGGATGCCGTGCCGTTGGCTTCTCTCGCAAGCCCAAAAAAGGGAGTGCCGGTGCCGGGGTGCCCCAAAGATTCCCGCTGAACATGGCAACCCAATCGCTTGCTCCTCGTCTCCATTCTTTTTGGTGACTTGGCGTCGTTTTTGTTGGAGTAGTTCCTAGAACAACGGCCTCTTTTGGGAGCCGTGCAAAGGAGCCTGGAACCCCAAAAGCTGGTGGGCGGTCTTGGCGCAAGATGGATCGACGTTTTGTGGAGGGGGGTATTCGCAGACCTCCGGTAAAAAAAGGCTTGGATGAATACTCCCCCACACAATGAACATGTAAAAGCAAAGGCGGGTTTCCCCAAAGGAGATTCCTCTGAACAGTCTCTGAACATGATAGTCGTTTGGATTCTTTATATCCATATGCAGGAGAGCAGTTCTTGTTTGGCAGTTTCAAAAGAAACCGTTGTTTGAACAATTTCCCTAGAGACATGTCTCAGGAAACCCTCTAAAATGCCATGTGGGGTGCCATTCAATGCCCAAACTTTGGGAGTGGGGGGGTCCCCGCAAAACATCACACCCATTTGGCCTCAGCAAATGGAGTGCGATTGAGCGTGCGTGAGCGCGGAAGTGGAACGCGAATGGGGTTACCGTCCACTATTTTGAGTGTTCGGTTTGGGTGAATGCGAGTGGGCAACTTTTAGTACAACGAGATTGTTGAAGTCTCACGGAGCCAGCAAATGGCAGCAGTGAGGCAGGTGGCAAGTGGACGGGTTTTCCGCAAGGGAGCGTTCACGTCGCGACGTTAGCTCTCACCCCATTGTAAGCAACATGTGCATCTTAGATGAAGCTGGGAGGCTTGACTTGAGCTTGAGATGGCTTCGACAAATCCACCCTTAGCTTGGTGTAAAGGCAAACTAAGGTTAGCCTGCCGATTGGAGGTCCAGGAAGATTTGTGCTCTGCAATACACACTGGCAACTCCACTCTTTCTTGCTGGCGTTGAAGGAGCAACTCCCAGTCAACTTGCTCAAGTCAAAGCCTATCATCGCCGCGTGGCGAAATTGGACAAGCCGTGCATTGTGCGATCCAAAAAGTGCAGATGCCTGCTGCTTCAAGTCGAAGAAAGAAAGCGTAGGTGTCCCAAAAGAGTGGGACCCGATCCTTGCTGTTGGAAGATGCCAAGGCCAAAACGCCGACAGTTCAGCGCTGGGAGCCGCAGTGACCCCCCCGCACGGATCCGGTGAAGTACCTTTCAGCATGCGTTGTTCAGGGGAAAATGGGTCATTTGGTATCTCCTTGTAAACAATCCGTTTGCTTAAGAATATTGTTTGTTGTCCCTTGGGTTTGAAAGGGAATCTATCACTGCTGGAAATATGTTTGCTTTTTCCAGGGGGCTTAAGCAACTGGAAGTTTAGCAAGGAACCCTTAGCTCGACGCAGCCGTTGGGATGGATGCCCTATGAGTACTGGGCTTGCGCATCTCTCCAGACCCCCTTTTGGGGAGAACATTCCTTGCCTGTCGCCATAGGGCTTCGACAATTTTTGAGAATCCCCAAAACCGAAGACGGTCGCATCGCCAGGGAGCCCTTGGTGGTGGTGGTCCAGGAGGTCCCCGAGGACCTGGATAGGGCCGTCTGGTCCGATGAGCCGCGAGCCCAAAAAAAATCCGCCGGCGGGCGAGTGGGCTCGCTTTCTTCCTCGCGAGGAACCCTTCACTGTGTTGAGGTTTTGAGGTTGTGTGGTTCCGTTCATTTGAAAAATGGGGGGGCTGCAAAAAGTGAAGCTTTTTGCTAACATACCAAGAGTAATAAAGAAAAGGGAAACCGAAGATGTGCAAGGTCCCGGTTTGACAACCCATTTGGGTGCCTTTGTAGTGATGCTTTGCGGTTTGGGGAACCAGAGGGAAGCCATGTGCTTTGGGGTGTTCACCAATTTGAGCAGAAGACCACACGTGAGCAATTACCCTCCCTAAATGGAGGCCATGTTTCTCTACAAAGGACCCTATGGTGGGTTCCATATAAGTGGACGGGAGGAGACATGGTCTAGGAATGTGCTAAATGGTTAGTAGCCCGCGTTAAATTGCAGTTGATGTACCCTGAAACTTGTTTTACTCAC
>CAUJNA010000251.1:235000-283013 GCA_963377175.1 Effrenium voratum
TGGTGGTGGTGGTGGTGTTGGTTGGTGGTTGGTGGTTGGTGGTTGGTGGTTGGTGGTTGGTGGTTGGTGGTTGGTGGTTGGTGGTTGGTGGTTGGTGGTTGGTGGTTGGTGGTCGGTGGTGTGTGGCTGGTGGTTGGTGGTGGGTGGTTGGTGGTGGTTGGTGGTCGGTGGTGGTGGTGCTGGTGACTGTGGTGACTGGGTGACTGTGGTGACTGTGGTGACTGTGGTGACTGTGGTGACTGTGGTGACTGTGGTGACTGTGGTGACTGTGGTGGTGGTGGTGGTGGTGGTGGGTTTTCTGGGTTTTGTGAGAATGTTTGGGTTTTTTGGGTTTCGTGGGTTTTGTGGGTTTTGTTGGTTTTTTGGGTGTTGCGGGTGTTGTGGGTGTTGCGGGTGTTGTGGGTGTTGCGGGCGTTGTGGGCGTTGTGGTTGTTGTGGTTGGTAATGGTGGTGTTGTTGGTGTTGTCAGGTTGTGGTCGTCTTGGCGGAGACACTCGGGGAGTGCGTAAATTTCTGCCACAACGCAAGAGCGTTTCACTCATTTTCCCATGTCCATTGCAGCGACAGCAGATTTTGACCGTGGCTGACAAATCTCAGCGTTGCTTTGGGGACCCGAAAAGAGGATGTGATGCCGCTTTCAAGGGCAGTTCGCGTTGTGTCCGTCGACGCATGGCTGTCGAAAATCGGGGTTCAGGGCCACGTGATACCAAGCAAAAATCCCTTTAATTGACTGGGCGGTTGAAACCTAAATCAGTCTTCAATGCGTATGCCAGATGGTAACGTTTTTCTTGCACAGTGTCCACAACGAATTGGGATTGGGCATCTCCTGGTTCCTTGATAACCCAAACTGGGAGACAGTCTCCCTATGGGAAGCTTCGGGTTTCGATTGCGAGTGCAAGGAGAAGGCCATGCTGAAGAAGCTGAAGGGTTTAGAGGACCAGTCCGCAACGGCGCTCGGTCGACCTGTGAAGCCCGAAAAAGACAGATGGATGATTTGTACGGCTGAGTGGGTCTGTTGTAGAACTCACAAAGCCAGTGGGTGCACTTTGCATTTTTTCCCTTGGTGGCTTTCCCTTTATTTTAGTGGTGGCCCAAAACGTGTGCACATGTTTTGGCTGGTCACTGGCCAAGTGAGAGGACTCAATGTCAAAGCTTAATCATCAGGGTTTCCGAGCCATGTCCCTTTTTGGAATTTCTAATAGTGTAGATCACCACTTTGAAAGTGAAATCCATTCGATGGGGATGGCTCCCCAGTGAGCCTTCCTCAGGCGCTCATGGTCTTCTTGCGCTTTAGACATGGTGACCGGCTTACCCTCTCGTTGCTAAACCTGAGCGCGCGTGCTTCGAACTGAAGAGGGTTTGTTCAAAGGCACGAAGAGCACTTCGGACGATCCCAGGGCCAGTCAGGTGCTACAGTATGTCGTGCTGTGATGAACTCGCAAGCCCATTTTTTGCGATAGGAAACCCCGGATGGAGTCAAAGGCTCCGGAGCTCAAAACAATGACCAAACCACGCTATGCTGGAATATTTCTATTGAGTCCTTGTTCCAAGGCTGTACCACCAGACCCCTAGAACATGAATCAAATGAGGGAAAATTGGGGCCGACGTGCTCTAAATATGGCTCAACTGTATTTCTTCTTTGGTCTGGGCAGTGGAAAACGAGTCTTCGACTTGTGTTTCCCTGCCCGCCAACGCACAAGTTTTTCACCCGAGCTGCAAGCCCATCTTCCCTCGAACTCGGATCCGGGTCCGAGGAGCGATGCTTCAAGTCGAGCCATGTCCAAGACCCGCTGATGAACAAGCTGCTGGTGCGGGAGTCGAAGGGAGCACTTCTTCCATTGGCTGAAATGAATATGGTTTATTTGACCCTGTTGATTTTGGTGGGAAACTATCACTACTGCAAATATGTTCATCTAAGAATATGGTTTATGGTTTATTTGACCCTGTTGATGTTAGTGAAAAAAACTATCACTACTCTAAATATGTTCCATCTGTTTCCAGGGGACTCAAGCAAATGGATGACTTGGTGGAGGTTGTTGGAGGTAAATCCTTCAAAAGCTTTATGGCCATTTGGTAGCGAATCTTTGGACTTTAGCTTGTTGGTTCAAGCAGGTGTGATTTTCCATCGGACACCAAAATAAGCTAAACTTTTTGCGGAGGGGTCAACAGCAACCAAGAAAAGTGAGAAAGCAATTTAAGTCCTCTCTTACACGGTGAAATGAGGGTTGGACAGAAAAGGGCGTCCTCTTGGCCTCTCCTTCAAACCATCCGATCGAGTCATCCTGGGGTGATGAATCACGTTGTCTTTTTGTATTATTATTATGTGTGTGTTTACATTATGTATTTATAGAGTCGCCGCATTTCCCTTGGTAGTAGTTTAGGGTACTTAACCCTCTATCTTTCGAGCCCTGCGCACGACTGCACTGACTCTGACGAAGGCGCTGTGCGACGATGCTGACATTTGGGAGGGCGTGAAAATCCAAGGCAGGTTGGCTGGCTGGCTCAGGAGGAACAAACGTTCACTGTTCTTGGCGAGGTGTCCGGTGTTTTGTGTTTTTGGATCTGTTCATTTTTAGTAGGGGGCTGCAACAAACAGTCAGTGTCTTGCAACCATACCAAGGGTTGTCAAGTTAAGCAGTTGCGGGAAATGTCGATGTACCACAATAGTCAGGAGACCCTAAATGGCTTCTGATAAACGAATTGGTTCTGATCACTTGGCAGCACAATCATGCGCGTAGCATCCAACGTGGAATCTGTGAGAGCCCGTTCTGAGCGCATATGCCCTATCCCGAGGCTACCTAAGAACGGGTGGGCTCTTTTAATTACCGGGCTCTTTGGGAATGAACCGCCTAAGCTACAAGGCATCGTTGTTGTTTTTTCCAATCAAGGAAATGAGGAAAGGGAGATGGGAGGATTCCCCTAACAAGCACAACTTAACTTGATGACACGGGCGTTCATGGTGCAAACGATATGTTCCACTGTATCAAATTGGCTAAACCTTTTGGGAAGACCTGGTAAACAAAAAGTTTAGATGCTTTTTCGGCCAACCCTTTCAGGAATCGGAAAACTGGAATCAAAAGCCGCGAACCAGTGGGAATCACGTCCCAAGATCGTCCCCCTCATGATGATGTTTGCAGGTTGGACACCAGCTGGAAAGCCAATTAAAGTCCTTTCTAGACTACCTTTGGGCTAATGTTAACCCCAGTTTCACGAGCCTCGACACACCTCACAGATCAATTAATGGTTCCCCGACAAGCGAACGACCCCCTCGCAAAACCAACACCCAGCCCCAAGGTCTACAGGCGCCCGCCAGAAACCCCAAAACCCCAACCGCCCCTCGTGTCGCCTTCGACGCGCGCAGCCAAAAAGAAGAAGCCGAAAGCTCCAAAGGAGCCGCAGGCGCCGAAAGGCCGGGCGAAGGAATTGGGTGGCCAGCGAGCTGGGATAGCGTAGGCGGAACTTGCCCCAGAAATGTTCGAGTTTAAAGATACAAAGGGGGAAACCCCACTCAAGGATAGACTTCTGTAAATATGAACCCATCAAAACTCCTATTAGGAACTCCAGTCACTAGTTATGGCTTGCTTGTTGTAAATTTCATTGTGAATTCTTCTTGACAATGTGATTGGAGGCTAGCAATCAGAGGGTTGTGGGAGGACACAAGAAATAAACTGGTGGGCATTGCCGACCATGGGTATCTTCCGTTCATACCAGCCAAGGGCTGAGAAGCACCTCAGAAGTGGTTGGTAGACGAAGAAATCCTCCGTCTTAGTGATGTCCGCCAACGTCACCAAAGGGTTTTTGGGCAACATGAGCGCCCCACTGGTGGTCACCTCCCACCCACTGACCTTCTGGGTTCTTGATCCGTTATACCAAGGTGAGTCGTCAAGGAAATCCCCTTTGAAGTGACAAGGTCGTCTTGATAACCCACGTTGCTATGACAGAATACACGTTTCCACAAGCATGGGCACAGCCAGACAGAAGAAAAGGAACACCACGCCTTAGAAACAGCCCCAATCACTAAAGCAAGCAGGGGCATACAAAGCCAAGCCAGCGAGCGAGGGAGCACGCATGAAAGCAAGCAAACAGCGCAAAAACAACAAAGCACAAGCCAAACAAGACAATGCAAGAACACAAACACCAAACACAACAGACGCAGAGCGGAGGAATGCCCCATGTTGGTATGCCAGGATACCCTCGCCATTCTGGAAGCTTTGAGTACAGTGGTCCTGCCTGCCCGGGACCCCTCAATAAAGCTGGCGGAATACTTGGGGTGCAGCTCCTCATAAATGCGGATCCCCACGTTGCATGCATCACAACCAGCCCAAATTCGGTTGATTCGGTGGATTCCTGACACGGGAAACGATTTTGCCCAGGTTCGGCTCGGATCTCCAGTCTGGTTAATACACGCTCTGTGTTTTGAGTATTCATCAACCACTTGGATCGCCAGTCGGGATCGCGTTTTTTCCATCCGCTTTACTCCAAAAACCAGCAACAGCGATTGAAAAAAGCGATCGCAACTTGGCTATCTAGGCAGGGTTGCCATTTTCCTCAAAAGAAAACCCATTCGGAGACAAACCCATGTGGGTGATTCATCCCACCTGCAACGAAGCCTCCCCAGAAAGCCCTCTTGCTCCAACTCCAAACCTTCCCCGGCGATACCAAGCAATCTCCCCGTTTGGAACTCCATCAATTGGTACCAACGACCATGGTGTTCCAAGCCTCCCCCCACCTCAGCTGAGGCAGCTGGTTCTTGTAGAGGGTAAATGGGAACCCACCCCCCAACCAAGCCACAAGCCACCAATGGGGGAAATGTTGAGCACCGAGGAAGAATCCACAAAACCGCCGAAAGGGCACGCAGATCGCTCGCAGGTTTAGTGGACCCTGCAGAGCTCTTCCGCTCCGGCAAGCACGAGGGGAAGTACGGGGACCTGGACGAGCGCGGTGTGCCACTGACCAATGCCGACGGCAGCGAGTTGAACGAGAAGCAGAAGAAGTCCTTGACCAAGGAATTCGAGGCCTGGGAACGACCTGATATGGGTGGCTCGATCTTCTTTTTTTGGAGTTGGTGCCCCTTTTCTGTGGGCTTAATTGCAGGGAAGCCAAAAAGAAAAAACCGCCAGTTTGGTGAGGCCCCAAACAAAAACAGACGGCCCCAGTGACCCATATGTCGACTTCCCGCACTGGCAAGCAGCTCGGTCCCCTTTGGGGGGATGCCTCTGGACCGACTCGGCCATTTGTCCCGCCGCCTCTTCAAGGCCACCAAGAAGAAGTGGGACGCCCACCAAGCGGCGCTCGCAAAGTACACCCGGGACTTGGCGCTGTTCGAAAAGCAGCAGGAGGGTGGCGCAGGGTTCCCTATTCTGTTCGACTACCTGTCCAATCGTGGAAGCAGACAGGGATGTTTTCCAAGAGGAAAATCCTCTTCCAACACCCTCCTGTTCAAAGGCCGGCTGTTTCCCGTGTTTTTTTCTTGAAAGGAGTCCTGCAAATGAGGAAGCTGGCGCTAGCAGGCGGGTGTTTAAGGGGACCAAAATGGGGGGTGTCCAACTTGAACCTTGTGGGACCTGAGAAAGCCTTTCGGTTGATATGGCAACATCACATCAAAGGAAGGCCATGGCTTTGGCAAGGGAAGAGCCAAAAGAAAGTTTTCTAAATTCTATGAGCTCACTTGCGAGTAAAGCCATAAAGCCAGCTCACATGATGTAGGTGCTCTACTTCCAGCTGCAATTCTTTGTTTCAGGTTTTGGAGTGGTTGGCGATCTTGCGGAGATGTTTCAGCTCCAAGCACTGCTTTGCCCCGGCCAGAGGAAAGGGTCATGAAAAAATGAGAAAAACGGAGTCCCCAATTGCCAAAATAGCCCTTTGGTCGGAGGAAACGGCTGAATTGTCTGCGGTTTGCCCTTGAGCCACAGGACGGCGACGACGGGAGCGTGCCGCCCGAGCAGAAGAGCGCCGCCTGCGAGGCACGGAAACCAAACCATTTGTTGTGGTTCTTCCGACCCTTCCATTTGGGTATGGCTCAAAATTAAACCAGGATATGGACCGCAGGCTTGTTTTTCCCATGCTTCCAATTACCAAACCCAACCCAGTTGGGTACCTTTTTGTTGACCCACCGCCAGGTGTGTGTTTTCCCTTATTGGTCTTAAAGGGAATTTATCACTGGAAGTATGTTCACTATTTTCAAGACTATGTTTTTGGTTTTCCTTTGGCTTTGAAGGGAACCGATTTCACGACTGGAAATATTTATTCTCTGTTGGGAGCGAAAACGCCAATGGAAGTCCTTCAGTTGACCCAATCGACCTGATCTGACCTTGTGGGGAAGACATGTCCAGTTTTCGTCACCCCAAAAGGTTCCTGAGGGGCAGCTTGGCAAAATGGGGTTCCAGTAATACTTGGTGGCTCCCAGCCATCCGGTTCCGTAGCCTTTTAGCTTTTTAGTGGTTAGTGAGGATTTCTATTTGACCCACTAAAAGTTAAACTTTTAGCGGAGGATCTGAGGACAGCCCTGGTAAAGCCTACTCCTTTCTTCTCCATCTTTTCCCCGACCGCTGAAAGCTATGAGGGCGCATAGGCCCAGATAGGCGAGAAGGGGTGATTCGCGGCAGCTTTCAGGGAGGGTTCCGGGGCTGTTGGGGATGCCGCGAAATGGGTGTTCCAACGTCCACATTTTGAGAGTTCCAAAGCTCCTCTTTCCGTCCCTTGCATCCCTCTTAATTTGTCTCGTCGATTTCCAAGAAGATGATACACCTTTCCTTGTCTTCCCTTCGAAGCCACCAAAAAGGGCGTGCCCAAAGAAAAGCCGGGAACGTCCAGGTGACTCGCCCGCGAAAGCGCTTCGCATAGGCCGCCGCCGTGGAGCTGCTGCGTGGCTTGCTGGGGCGGCTGGTGGCGGAGCACGCGGCGGAGTTGGCTCAGGAGGTGAACCAAGGCGCCCGCGACCCCGAGGAGCTGGCTGCTCTCACGGTAAAGGCCCGAGTCGAATTCGAGTCGAATTCGAATCCAAGGCTTCAAGCCGAAAGTCTTTGATTTTGTTGGAAGTCTTTTGCCCTGGGGTTTCAACTTAAGAAGCACACACCATTTTGGGGGCCTGATTCTACATCAAAGTCATCCTCAAAGTCATCCCCATCTTCAATTCCCCCAGTAGTGCCCTTTTACTTCTACCCTGTTTTGGGGAGGGTTCCCCTACTAAAATAGACTACAGAAAAAGGGCACCCCTATTCTCACCTCTCTACTGAAGAACCTAGTTGTTGTAAGCTGATTTTAATCAAACATCAGAAGAATGCCCCGAGTGAAATGAATACTGTTGCATGGAACTTCTTTTGTCCTGGGGGTGAAATGGAATCTATATAAAAGAGGGGACTTGAGCGAATGGAGGGATGTCGTTGAAAAAGTCGGCCAACAGGCCCCTCAAAACTAGGGGCAGTATTCTGACTCTTTCTGATGAAAGTCAGTACCTGTCCTTTTGGCCTACCACTTTGAGGATGACTATAATGAGGTAGATGTTTGGAGGGTCTCCCTACTTTGAGACAAGTCCAAATGGGTTGTTGTTTTCTTTTGGTTTCCGGAAAAGCTGCCAAAAATGGGGCACCATGTTGAGAAGAACGTCCAATTTCTCTTAAGGTGTGGCCCTTCTTGGTTTGTGTGCGTGTTTCTGGTCTGGCTCGGCATTGCCTGCTTTGGACACGTATGTGTTTGGAGTTGAACGGGGTGGTTTAATGGGAAATGTATCGGAAACGTTGTTTGGGCGTGTGTTTCTGTTGTGCGCTTTTGGTTTCTTCGTGCCTTTGGGAGTGTTTCAAAGCTAGGTGGGATGCGTTTACTTGAAGGGGTTTTGTGACTTCCGCAAGGGGAACCCCGGAAAAGGAGCCCTCCGAGGCCATGGGTTTCCTTGGAGCTTCGCACCTTGTGGTTTACCCCCAACGGTTCTCTTTCGGTTTGAGCACAAGGGCCCAGGGGCCCGCAGGGGGGGAGAGGGGTGTCATGCACTTGGATTGTTTTGAAGGGAGAGCCAGCCTTTTGAACACACCCAGCTTGTTCCCTTCAGAGTTAGCCCCCCTTGTTGAGCTGTTCTAAAGGAAAGCGATTGGTAACCCCTGATGTTGGTTCAGATTGGTGGGTTTGAAACCCTGGTTCTGTTTTTGGGAAACGAGAAACAGGAAAACCACCCGCTAACCTGCCCAAAGCTGACGTCCCTCGAAGGTGACCCTGGAGCATGAGGACAAGACCACGGATCCTGTGCTCAAGGCCACTTGCTCTTGGATTGCCTCCTTTACTTGGTGAGGTTGTTGGTTTTAGAAACCCTCTTTTCTGCTGGAGTTACACCCCTCCTTTTTTTGTTTGTGACCTCTTTCCGTTTGCTGGGGTTGCACCCATCTCTTTGTGTTGGTGCAGCTATTTTTGATTTGAATCTCTGCTTTTTGGTGCGGGTACTCCCGTCCACGTTCCCATGGAACGCAGCAGAGATCTGGTCCCTTTTGGAGGAGACCTGGTCAAGTTCCATTTTAGCGCATGGGAGGGTACACTTCACATCAACGAAACAACTATGTCTGTTCCAAGGTTTTTTTGGACGGGGCACGTTTCCCTTTGATACCAACCTAAGGGTGTTGTTTTCCCATGGAAATCCTCTGGTTTGGTATGTTCGGAGATTCCGGGCCAGGCCCTTCAGTTGGGAGGAGTTTTCGCCATCCCGAAACCTACGCCAGTATCAGCGGTTGCATTCTGAGGGCTCGCGCCAAAAGTTACTTGTGGGGAAAGGTTCCCTCAAACCCGGTAATGCACACCCCCCTGTTAGTAAACCTAACCTGTCCTCTAAATAGGTGGTTGTTCCCTCCAAATTTCACGAAATCCCACGAAAAAGGGGACACCCCCGATCAATATCCAGGGGTTTAATCTGGGTTTCCAAACTGCATGCCTTACTGTCCGAATTAGGCCTTGAAGACGGTGGACAAGAAGAAGCGCAGCGGAAAGACCCAGATGGATGAGCTGGGGGATGTCTTCCGACTGCTGAAGGAGGACGAGCTCCAGGTGGGTACACACGTTTGTTTTGGCAGCATCACCGAAGAGGAGCGGGCTGCGAACCGAATGGCCAAATTGGGTTTATACATTATATATATATATATATATATATATGCTACCCCCCCCCCCAGGTACCCAGGTTTGGGCTTGGTTCAGATGTGCTTTGACCGCGGAAGCAGGCAGGAAGAACAGCTCAGTTTTGCACACTGGGAGACTAGAGGAAGGAGATTTGCCTTATTGAAGAAAGACGCCTTGGACGTGACCCATGCCCTTTTTCAATGGCTCTTCCACACAAAATTCAATTCACATATCTTCCCACGCAAACTATGCCTTGTTTCGAAGACTCTTCCACAGAAAGTTCACAAATCCTCTCGCCCAACACATGTCTTTTTACATGTCTTTCAATGAATATGTGAAAGAGTTGCCAAGGAAAGTGAACCCTGTGTAGAATAAAGCCAGGCTATGGCTGGGACAGTTTGTGTTACATAAATGGTTTTACATGATATGTACTGTCTTTTGCTGTACTTTTTATGAATCACTGTAACCCTGACTCTTCCACAAAGACTCACATATCATCTCTCACACAAAACTTGTCTTTTCAATAACTCTTTTCTACAGAAAATTCACATATCCTCTCACCCAGAACATGTCTGCTTTCACAAAGGTTCGCATATCCTCTCACCAAAACATGCCATTTTTCAAAGGCTCTTCCACAGAAAATTCACATATCTTCCCACACAAACCCCTTCTTTCAAAGACCCTTCCACAGAATATTCACCATCATCTCACACAAAGCATGTCTTTTCAATAACTCTTCTCTACAGAAAATTCATTCATCCTCTCACCCAAAACATGTCTTTTTACATGCCTTCGATCACAAAGGTTCACATATCCTCTCACCAAAACCTCCTTTTTTCAAAGGCTCTTCCACAGAAAATTCACATATCTTCCCACACAAACCATGCCTTCTTTCAAAGACTCTTCCACAGAAAATTCACACATCTTCCCACACAAGCCATGCCTTGTTTCAAAGACTCTTCCACAGAAAGTTCACAAATCCTCTCACCCAACACATGTCTTTTTACATGTCTTCTTTCAATGAAACAAAGGCAGCATATGTGAAAGAGTTGCCAAGGAAAGTGAGCCCTGTGTAGAATAAGACCAGGCTATGGCTGGGACAGTTTGTGTTACATAAATGGTGGTTTTACATGATATTTACTGTCTTTTGCTGTACTTTTTATGAATCACTGTAACCCTGACTCTTCCACAAAGACTCACATATCATCTCACACAAAACATGTCTTTTTCAATAACTCTTCTCTACAGAAAATTCACATATTCTCTCACCCAGAACACGCCTTCTTTCACAAAGGTTCACATATCCTCTCATCATGCTCCGCAAATGTTGCGCAACATTTGGAATTTGTTGCGCAACATTTGCCTGGACCAAAAAACCAAAAACCAAGAAACCACAAAACCAAAGAATCCCAGCCATGGCGGGGGCTAGGATTGTTTTTTTTTTTGGTGGGTTTTTGTTTTTTGGTCCACAAAACGGCCTTGCAGAAAATGCATGAGTTCAATCAAAATACACTGTAAATATCAAAGGTTTTCATACATGATGCAACAACACCTGGGTACTGGGGGGGGGTTACCATATATATATATATATATGTGTATTGTTGTTGTCATACGGAGAGATTGAACTAATCAGTTTTTCCCACAAGTATAAAACAAATGAAGCAATTATATGTTCCCACAAATTAAGTTTTCCCGTGTGTATTGAACTATTTGACGTTATACAAATGGGGGAAATGTGGGAGATTGTGTCCAGTATCACACAAACGGAATCAGGTGTTAGGCATCGCAGAAGAGTTGATGATTCAGCCGCCTCACTTCAGACCAAAAAGCCTAGGTCAAGCAAAACAATCCCTTCAGGTTCCTTACGGAAAAAGAGTATGAGGAAACAAAACGGATGGTGAAATGAGCCACACAGCAGCTTCGGAGGGTTCTTGACCCAAGTTTAGGGCTATCTTGAAACAAGCAGACAGTGGTTTTGCAACACAAACTGTCAGGTTTGGAGGTTTTGCCCCGGCTTTTCGGCCACCAGGGTGAACTGTTATGTGGCAAATCTGTGGATCCGCCGTAGATGAAAGGAATACCCTCCCATGAGAATGTCAGGTATGACTTTTGTTCACATATGGAGGTTACCAGCACTTATCTCAGGAGTGTCTACTACCTTGGGGCCATACATTTATTTGGTTGGTATGAAACCCTGCATAGCTCCAAACCCCATACCTGTGGTGTCGAAACATCTTTCAGTTCGCCGGCCTGTCCGAAAGTGCGTCTTTGCGCTCGGCAAAACGTTTTCAGGAGGAAACCATGGATCAAATGCAGATCTACCACCAATTGTCCAAGGGTGTGTCTTTTTTAAGGTTGGACCCCCGAATGGTGGGTGCTCCTTTTGGTTTCCCTTTAAAGCCCACCCCAAAACCGGCACCCTCGAAAAAAGACACAACTTGCCATTCGTGCATGCTGTCAATTGAAAAAGAAAAACAGACATTGCGAGGGGTAAACTGACCCACTTAGGCTTACAGCACTTACAAACATGGATAAATGGGTTACAGCTGTGACCACTAGCGACTTACGAACGACGCTGCTCTGCCTCTGCACGTGGAGCGCCGGGTGCGCAGAGGAGATCGACTTCGTGGCAATGTGCCTGGACTGCCCGGATGGCATTGATCACGAGGAGCAAAATGGGTATGGGTCAAAGTAGCACCACCAGGGGACCGCATGTTTTAGTCTTTGGCTCCATTTACCAGGGTTCCATTTTGGGTACGTATTTTTGACCCACAGCCAAATCTGAATCCAAGCTTTCTTCCCGAAGCGTGCCGAGTCCTTTGGTAATTCCCAGCCATGCGGTATGACAAAACCAGATGGTTTGGTGGCCACTCGTTTAACGACCTGTTGGTCTCTTTATTTCCCCAGTCGGTTTTCAAGGGGTTCTCAAAGTTTGGGTAAGGCAGGTTGGTGGTCTTTGCCTTCGTTTGAAACCAGCCAATGGGGTTCCCACATAGGAAACACCCGGGCAACCAGTCAGTGTCCTTTTAGTTCTCAAAGGTTGTTCCCTTACCGGGCACCGGAAATTCATAGGCCGCGAAGCGCGCGCCACGGCCAATATTCACCCTCTACCGTGACATGAAAATTGCCGAATTGTCATATCCTCTTCAAAAGAACAGCGAGTATTCACTCATCGTAATGTCACGGTCTACGGCTCGTTTTTCATCAGGCGCTATAATGGACCATGTTCAAAACTCCAAGGCGTATCAGTGCTGTGGAAGCACCTTCGTCAGGTTCACGCCATTTGGGAGAGATGACACCTGCTTTGAACCCTGTCTGGTGCCTGGCGTGGGACCAATACTAGGTCCCCACTAGTGCCCTTTTACCCTTTTTTGGGGGAGGGTTCCCCTACTAAATAGACAACAGAAAGAAGGGTACCCTTATCCTGACCTCTCCACTGGACGACCTAGATTAACCAAATGTTTCCATCAAAGCAAACAAATCTAGCTGGTTGCCAGCCCTTCTTTGGGGTTTTCTGGCTTTTTGGATTTAGTGGGGTGTCCACTTGAACACACTAAAAGTCAGAGGACCGCCCAGAAATGTTTACCAACTGTTTACCAAATTGTCCATGTCCCTTTGAATCTCCTTGTTGACCACACAAAAAAATCCCATCTAACATGGAACCTGACTGAGAGATCCTGCAAAAAGCAATTTTCCCCTGAAGGGGCCATTTTTCCGGCGGGATCGATGTGAAACGAGAGAATCCCCTCAAGAAAAGTCCCAAAGTGGCTTCTCAACAAAAGAAGAATATGTCCCCCCACAGGTTCCTCCAAAACACTTCAGGGCTCCTCTTTTGTTTTTTTTGTTTTTTTCCAACCCGGGCTTGGGATTTCATGGCCCGATGTCTGCCAGGAGCTGAAGGCGTTCGTGGAGAACCGGGACCTGGAGCTGCAGAACGGGCGGCCCAGCTCGTTGGCCGGGTGTCTGGTGGCCATGCGCCTGGAGAGCTTCAAGAAGGCCGAGTCGAGGGTTTTGTTTTTTTGTTGTTGTTGATGGTTTTGTTGCTGATGATTTTTGTTGTTGTTTTTGTTGTTGTTGTTGTTTGTTTGTTGTTGTTTTTTGTTTTTTGCTTTTTGATTTTTGCATTTTTTTGTTTGCTTTTTTTCCTTCGGAGGGATCGGCGGCCGGAATCGAGATTTGGGCCTTCTTCTTGTGGTTGGGGAGGGGAGTGAGGGGTGGAGGGGGGGGGAAAGGAGGGGGGGGCCCGGGGAGGGGAAATTGCGAGGAGTTTGCCACTGCTTTTGGAGCGGTTTCCCTGGTTGACAAGGATCGGAACTTGCGATTTGAGCCTTCTGGTTGGGGAAGAAAAAGAGTGGGAAAAATTTGCCCATGCGGGACGGGGGGAGTCAGTGGGTTATTTTTGCCACTGGAGGGTTTTGGAGGGGTTTTCACTTTTTTGCTGTTGGGTTTTCGGTATGTTCCTTGTTCGTCCTTGTTAGAGGGGTTTCCCTTCAAAATCCACCAGCAACTAGATCCCAATTCCTTTCTTCCCCACTCAGTCTTTTGGGGGTGTCAGTTCCAGATTCACTTCGCATTTCTGGCCCCTCTCGATAGATATGGTGAACCAAAAGAAGCCGCCATTGTGTTAGGCGCAATCACACGCAGCCAAGACCACAGCGGGGCATCATGTTGAAGCTTGGAGCTACGTAGCTACATAGCTACTCACATAGCTACTCAGAAATATACAAATACATTGACTTGGTTTGGAATCGTCTCCACAAAAGTCCGCGCAGAGGGTTGCGTGAGCGAAGTGGAATTAACAGTAAGCAGCAAGTTGTTTCGGGGGTCGACCCCATGAAAGTCCGCAAAAGGTTCACTTTTTGAAGGTCGTGGGATTCAGTGCGCATGGGGGTGGGGCCGTGCCAATCGGCCCGTCTCCGAACAGCTCCGAACCCGCTTTGCCACAGAGGTGGTTTGCGACCATGCCGAAAAGCCGAATTCACACAAAGGGCTATAGCTTCTGCTCATGTCTTTTCCTCAGTTTTGCGCGATGATCAGCTTGTTCATACCTTTCGCATGCGCAAACGTATTCAACAGAGCATGTGTTCCCATACTGTGGAAGTTCATGTCAAACTTCCTTTGATAAACTATAGGAATGTCGGAACGATCAAAAATGGTCTCACGGAAAGCTCTTTCAGAAGGTGCGTTTTCCAGAACCAGTGGTTCCAAGTTTGCTGGATGCTGGGCGGCCAAAAAGTACCAATCACTCACGCAAAACAAAAACAAATGTTGACCCCGGATGAATAAACCCATCGTATTAGGGGCACGTGCTTCACCATGGGTTGGGTCTTGGCATGATGGGGGAGTTGCTCCTTTCAGAGGGATGGGTCTTGTCATGGCTGAATCGGGGAGTTGCTCCGATCAGGGATGAGGATTGCAAAAAGAAAACATGAGTTCATGGTCGGCCTGGGGCTTCGCATGGGATGTCCAAAAGCAATTCTCTGTCTCACTTTACACCCAGGAGTGGAGCACTATTGAACCCTGGACAAAATCCGCCAATTCCAACTGGTTTCAACCGGCGTGCGTGAATTGTGTCCACCGCAGTATGGTTTACCATTTGTTCAATCACACCCCACAAAAGGTACTGTTGGATAATTCTCTCATGTGGCTTTCATCATCCTCGTTATTGACTGACAAACAGGGGCCAGTTTCATCGAGGTTCACGCTGGTGAGTAGCGGTTGTTTTTATTTTCTGCTGAAGCCCACGCCAAAGCCAGAACTGACAGTAGGTGCAGCGAGACCCTCCCCAGGATGAAAGTTGATGGCGCAACTCCCTTGTAAGCACACGGGATGACCAGTCAACGGGAAACCATTTGGAAAACCTGCCGTTCTTCGGCTTCCCTCTAATCTCTAATTGGTGGTTTGGATGGAGGTGTTCGGAGGTGTTCCCATTGTCCAACGTTTGCGAGGAAACGTTGGCCAAATTGTCGAGGCAGCCCAGCCATTTTGTCAGACCCTTCCACATGTTCCAATGGCCCACTCGGTTGACTTGGCCAAAGGAACCCAACCATTTCCCTCGGCGAAGCAAAGCAAAGCCATCTTGTAGGAAAGCCGTTCGGCCATCTCGGGGGGTCCCTTGTTTTCTCCCAAGTCCTCCGAGCATTGGGGCGGAGCCGTTGTTTAGGGGGGAATTCCCCCAAAAGAATGTGTTTTCTGGTTTTTCTTCGGTGTCCCCTTTACACCCAAAGAAATGCCAACTCAGAACAGCGAAACCACGAGCGAGCGAATCGGTCAGGCGGGGGGTGCTGAGCCGCTGATGAGCCCTCGGACCTGGAGGATGCTCAGCGTCTCCAAGGCCATGAGATCAAAAGCCGCGCCCGGTTTGACGTTGGGAGTCAAGAGGGAACCGAGTCAAACGCGGGTGGATAAATCCCACAGACATAAATCCCCTGTGCGTGTCTCCGTATGATTTGTCCGGGGAAGGGGGAGGAGGGGTAGAGCAAATTGAGGGATACCTGACAGTTGGGGGGTTGTACAAGTGTATAACCCCCCTCAGAACGCAGGGAAACCCAAGCCCATTTCGAATAGTTGCAGGAAGTGGGTTTCGTCGCCAAAAGTTCATTCTTCAGCTGGGTCTTCAGACATGGCTTGACACGTGGGTATGATTGGTTGGACCCTTTGATCGGAGATTCGGTTCTTGAAACCGGACACGTTCTCTTTTTTGGCCAAAGCGCAAGAGTCGTCACATGCCTCCCGGTTCCAGAAAAGCCAAACTTCGTACTAGGCAGGTCCCAGGAAATTGATTTGCCCAACTCGATCCCCAGATTTGCGAGCCAACGGTGGGAGAAAGGCGAGCCATGTGGCAAAAGTTTTATCACTAAGCCACGCAGAAGCAACTTTTTGCTGGGGTGCTTGAGACCAACGCAACGATACACCAAAATCGTTACTTTGGCTCCTTATTAAGACCAGCAACAGGGGAAAGGTGGTTTGGAAGTGTAGTTTGGAGGTTAGCGGATAGCTTCTCATCCTCAGCAAGAACCAGGGGTTCCAATCCCCAAACCACTAACGAAAGGTTGCCTGATTCTGGGTGCCACATGAGGTCTGGAAAAAATAGACATCCATCCCATCTTGAATTCCTTTTCAAAAATATGGAGGAAACCGCCCCTGCAAGTAAAAGTCATATAGTGCCTTTTGCCAGCTTCCTTCCGGTGAGCTTCCTAGGGGAGAAATAGCGGGAGGCGAGCTGAAACAGTCGGGCTCCGGGCGCGGGCTCAGGAGGCCAATGGCAAGGAGAGCAACGCGGAAAACGGCGTGGCACCGCCGGTGCCGCCACCCGAAGAATCCCCGCGGGAGAAGGAGCCGGCGGAGAAGGAAGCTCGGCTTGGCCATAGTTTTCCTTCACTGGCCTTGGCTAGTTTTTTGTTTCTGGTGATTGAGTTCGGTTCATTTTTTGGTTGGGGGGCTGCAAACAAAACATGTTTTTGGCCACCATACCAAGGGTTGTGAGTTTGCCACCCCCCCCCCCCGCTACGCTTTCTGATGTCCAACACCCTGTCCAAAAGTTTGATGGTGCGGGTAGACCTTCAGATGTTTGGTATGAGGGGTTCATATCCTGCAAGCTCTGGATGGATTAAGGATCAGGAAGCCGAGGAGACGAAGGAAAAGAAGGAGAAGAAGGAAAAGAAGGAGAAGAAGGAGAAGAAGGAAAAGAAAGACAAAAAATGAGACCGGTTTTCAGTCCCTGCGGGGACCCCTGCATCGAATTGATCAACCGTCAGCACCACGACGCTCCAGCAAGGTCCATGTTCATCATACCACTGCTCCAAATGCCCACCTCTTTAGGATATCATGTTAACTCCAAGCAAAAAGGATGTGGTTTTCCATGGAACACCTGGTTTTTCTATATACGTCCTGAAACAAGAAGCTATTTGGAGTAGGAGGTATGGGTTTGTCTCAAAATGTGGTCCTTTTGTTTCCCTTGAGCACAATCCAAAGGCACCCTCGAAAAAGATATACATACACATGTTGCAGCTGTGTGAGCAAGAACAGTTGCCAAGCTATTGCAGGAGCGCCTGCACCCGTGTTTCACTTATGCAAAGGGCGCTTGCAAAGAATGAACCAAGATGCCCGAGATAATGAAAGCAGCCAGAAAGACTGCCATAGAGTGAACGCTAAAGATTGCGCGCATACAAAGGCGTCGGCTCGCGAGGGCATCGCCGCAGCGAGCTCACCGTGGGGTAACACGAGCTTGACTAGGCCTAAAAAGTGGAATGGAGTGTGTGCTGTTAAGCCAGATTACTTCATGATCAGAGAATGTGTGCAAATGTGTGGCCCTTGCTTTAATTCGTGCACACAGGCACTTGGCCATGAGTGGTGAGATCATGTGAGCCACACACAATTTCTCCTGGGTAATTCAAGCTGGGAGAGTCCCACCATAGTGGGGCAACATGCCCTTGCGGTTCTGCACGGGTTTTGGGAGCCTAATTTCGAGCAATGAGAGTGTCCAAGAACCGCCTTGTTGAAGCAAACCAAACACGCCCGCACGCACGCACGCACGCGGGCACACGCACATGCACATACACATACACACACACACACACACACACACACACACACACATACACAAACACACAAACACACAAACACACAAACACACATGCATGCATGCATGCATGCATGCATACATACATACATACATACATGTTTTCTTGAAGGGCCCTGGAAATACCAAATTGTCAAACACTCTAGGGGGTGACTCCCCATTTTTTTCAACCAGGATGTTTCATCCGAAATCGGGTGTTTCGGCAGGTTGTTTGGTTTTCTGGACAGAACTCAGGCCCGGAGTTTCTGGACCTTTCTTTGTGGGAACACCATGGTGGTACTCCAATCCACTGGAAGTGAGAGTTTCGGGCGTTCCGCTGAGCCGCTGGCTCAAGAGCCGAGTGCGGGATGAAACCCGCTCAGTTTGACCCAAAAGGGAGCCCTGAAGTTTGAGGGCAGGGTCCAACCTGGGTATCCAGCCATGGGGTCAAATACGGCCAGCACCGGAAATCAGAGGGTCCCCTATGAGTCGAATGTTGCTGGGTTATCTAGGTTCAGATTCACATCATGCGTGCCTTTGGGCGTCGCGCCGCTGCACCAGCTGAGCCGCAATGTCCGGTGCTGCCCTTGAGGGATGCATCTCGGAACGCGCGTTCCATCCTGTCCCCTGTTGTTTTGGACCTCTCAGAATTTGTTTGGCGGTTCACTGAAGTCTGTGTGTGAAAGGGGTCCGCCGCTGAAAATAAATCAACCCCATGTAAGACAGGCTTCCAATTCGCTTTTAGTTTCTGAGTAGGCAAAAACAGCCTTGTTCGACAGGACTATCACTGCTGGACATATGTCTGTGCTTTTGCTAGGGGACCTAAGCAAATGGAAGTTTTCCGGCCAAGTGTCCATCCACACGTTCTTCTTGTCTTTGGAGCACCCCTAAAAGCGAACATAATTTCCCTCATGAGCCAAGCTCATCGTTTTGGAAACACGCGAATGCGTGAGTTTCCTGCTGTTTCCTGACTTTGCTCTTCGAAGTGACCTGAACGATCTTTTCAGCTTGCCAAATGATGCTCGACCCATATCCCTGCCCAAAAGGTTCGATCCGAACCATTTTGATCAGAACCCATTCAAAGAAAATACTAAGAACCTGAACCTTTCCAAGACATTTGCTGAAATGATTCTCAGACTGAGAAGGTTCCTTCAAAACCCCTCCTCTTCCAATTGTCCGTTGCTCAAAACTAGTCCTCATAGTCTCTATGCCAAATGGCAGTGGTTTCGCATGTTGTAGTGGTGTCCCACTACGCACAATGTCCGATCGCTTAAAATCGGAGTCCATCTGCAACAAAACAGGAGGGGCGCTTTGGGGGGGGGGGGGGGGGGGGAGTGTCTTCTTCAAGGCACGGGTGACGCCAACGCCGTTTTCGGCGCAAACTTCCGCGACGTCTCACGAGAACACTGTGACCTGGTGCTTCGATGCAGAGCTCGTCTGGCCTTTGATGGGCTTCTATGCAGAGCATTCCATTCCTGTGCTGGTGACTTGGCGCGTACCTGACCGACCGAGCGGGTGGCTTTTCGGCTTGCCCTTGACACTGAGGTGAATTCGGTGAGCACGCAGCCTTTCAGGGGTTTTGAAAGCACGTGCCTGATGGTGACAGGAGCAGGGTTGGGCCTGTTTATAACATGTTTAAACACCCATAGGCGAAACAACCGCATTTGGGTTCCCCCAAGAAATGGTGGGCAAGGTCTGGTTATTTGAACAAAAAGTTTCGCAACCCTGAACAGGAGAGGTCCAGAGATCGCGTTTGAAGCCGCGCGAAGCGAATGCCGCACCCATGCCAGTGGTCCTCACGCTTGCTCCCCGCGGAGATGCGTCCAGTGAGTTTTATGTGGTTGGTGTACAAGGAAGCAGCAGCTTGAATCGGTGCCCCGGTTCATTGACAGCCAGTGGATGCTTTTGCCGAAGGCTTCCCTTTGGGGACAAGTCGATCCTTGTTCCTCATGTGAGCTTAGTCTACGGTTCAGTTGGGCGGGACAGGTGGGTCTTGCTAAATATCCCCAAAAGAACTCAGGATGGCTGGGGCTTACTCGTTTTCATATGTGCCTTGGGGGAACTCGTGAATTTTGACCATCAGGTGCAGCAAGGAAGCATGGCTGGCTGTTCGGGCAGATGGCCTTCCCTTCACACCAGCTTTGGGCGGTGCCCTGCAGCCTGGAGCCGTGCCTATGACTTGCGCAAATGTTCCGGGGAAAGCAGCCAAGAAAGGGAAATGGGTGAATCTTTAGGGTATCCCCAAAAAATATGAGTTTTTCCTTTTCGCTTCCCTGTATTTCCTACCACAAGTGAGCCTCAAAAAAGACAGACCCATAGTACATTCCTTGCTTCATAGGGGTGTGGATTTCGGCTGGGATCCCTCGTTTCCGGTCTCGGAATTTGCAAACTTCCAGATAGGGCGCCTCAAATTCAGCACGATCAAAAACCCAGGTCATTGGGGGTTCTGAGCCAGACCCGGGTTTGATTGTGACTCAAGCAGTCCAGTTGCCCCAGTTGCCCAGTGGATTCTGCCCCTGTTTGCCTTCTTTTGGTGGGACCCCATTCCCTTCAACTCAACCGACCCAAAAAAGAGATGCCGACGTGTTTCTTTTTCCCCCTGAACATCCGCTGGCCCTCCGTGTTTTTTTTTTTCCCGGACGCTGTGCTCGGGGCCCCAAGCGCGGACGGATTTTTCGAGGTGCTGCTGCTGCAGCGGCCCGAGCGCGTCTACGTGCTGCGGAGCCCGGAGGAGCAGCTGAGCCGCTTGCTGATGGACCTGGCCCAGAGGCAAGCCACTCGGGGAACGGGGGCGGGAGATCGTCTCTCCTTGTTGTTTCCTGTTGTTTTTTTGATTTTTTTAGAGCCACACGAGGAACGGTTAGGGGGGAAGGGAAGGTCTCTCTTTTTTGCTGGGACCCACCAACCAAAGAAAAGTGGATGTGTTTCTGGGAAGCCCCGCCAAAAAGAAGAGTAAGAATGTGGCAAAACCTCAAAAAGAAGATACCCTCTAACAGATGGCCCCCCCTTTTCACACGGGCTTTTTCATGGAAACAAGCTAGAAAGCCGAAATCCATGTTTTGGGTCCAAATCTTATTTTCATACGTCAGATTGAAGACGGTTATTTTGGGTGTCTAGCGGTCAGAAATGCAGATAAAAAGAGAGGGGTTGGAACTGTGGGGGTCCACCAGCAGGTTTGGGGTGGAAAAGCGGCGTGGCCCCCAATCAAAGGAGACCTTTTTCTTTCTTCTGTTTTTTTGTTTTCGACCCCCAACCTGTTTGTTCAAAGTATCTCCCAATTGGTGGTTGGGTTGGTGGTTTGGATTTTGATTCGAACCTCTGGTTCTTGTAGAGGGTAAAAGGAAGAGTGCCCTCAACCACCTAACCACCAATCTAAAACCATAAGCCGTAAAGTAAAGTAAAGCAGAGGTGTGGGGTTTGGAAAGCAACGGCTCCAAGCAAAGGGGACCCACTGTTGACCCCTGTTGCCTGTTTCTTGGTTGCCCCAAAGCCAAAGAGTAAACCGGAGGCCGGGTATCCTTTTTTGAGTTCCATTCCTGACCCTCCCGAAAGCAAACACGGAAACCGCAAAGGGACCCTCGTTGTTTAACCCAGGTTCCATGTCTGTTTTTGGGAGGGTGTTTCCCCTGCAAATTGGTTAGTTAGGTTCAGTGTCAAGCTGGGGGGAGAGGTTGTTGACCCCTGAATTAATACACTCCGTGACCCCTGATAGGCCCTTGATGAACACATCCAATGGTACATGTGTGTATACATATCCGATACATACTCATGCTGTAGTTTCGTTGATTTTGCTCGATTGTTATTGAAGGGATTTCGTTTGAGTGATTGGATTCCTCCAGTTATTGTGTAGGACCCCCTTTCTACTTGGATTCCTCCCTTCCAGGGGAGATTCGGTCCCCTGATTCATGCCTCGGTTCATTTGCAGGCGTGTTTCCTCAGGGAAGAATCCCTACTAAAATAGGGGGACCAGTACGATTTGCGCCTTAACCAATTTGGGTGCTTGGCTCGTTTGATCCCCCAGCTTTTGGCTCAAGAAGCGCTTGCGTTGTCGGGGCAAATGCTTGCCAAGACCAACAATGACGTTGGCCAGGGGTGGACTCCTTAAGTGCCAGCTTTCGATTGCTTCCTGGACGTTAGTCACTTGGGTTCGGACCGTGGGGGGTTCAGAAAGTTCGGACTTTTGGCTAACCTCGACTGGGGGACATCGCGGACAGACCGCGCCATCCACCAAGCCACCTCGCCATACCTCTTGGCCAATGGCTTTGCCGGAAGCAAGGGGCCTCAGTCAACTTTTGCCAAGTGGGTTTGTGGGTTGTTTGTCTGTGGACAGTGCAGTTGTAGTTGGAGAGGCTGCAGATTTGCAACCTCTCTCAGTGGCTTTGTGGAGTCCTTTTCAAGTTTTGCCTCACACACACACAGAAACCCAGCCACACACAAACTAAGTATAACAAACCACTTTAACTTGCCAATTTGCCCAGGTTGCCAGACCTGCCAACCTGGCATGCTTAACATTGCATAAGCAAATCAACTCTCCAAGTTTTGGTTCCACTGTGACGTCCAGCCAAACTGCCACTTTCAATGAGTGTGTGGTTTGGTGGGTTTAGGGTGTGGTTTGGTGTGGTTTGGGTGGTTTGGGTGGGTTTGGGTGACACACACCACACAATCACCACAGAATAACCACAGACACATTCGTAGGAAGGGTTTGCTATTCTGCAGGCTGAACAGTTGATAAGCAATGGCCGAAATCCGAAATCCTCTTCATGCACAATGGAATGGGTCGCTATCTCTATCCATATCCAATGGATATCGATATCTCTATCTATGTGGGGATGTATCAAAATAGGGGGGCCCACACAATGGCAGCGCTTTCCTCCCGGAAAAAAGAGGTACCCAAAACAAACAAAACCCATATCTATACCCTTTTGGCTTTTGACGAAAAACACGTTTTGGGGGTGCAATTCCTAAAAAGAGGAGGCTCGCATGTCTCTATCTACGTATATATCAGGCAACCCTTAATCTGTGGTTGGATTGGTTTGGGAAAAATTGAACCTCTGGTTCTTGTTCGAGTTACCTCCCCGAAAGACCTCGAAACCGCTTCGGCTGGCTCCAAACCACCAAGGGGCATAGGTGTCCTTTTTAATTGATTTGGTTGAAAAATCGAGGGCGATTCCTGGTTTACCTGGTGGTTTTCTTTTAACTACCAGGGAAACCCATCTATTTTCAACCAAAAAGGACACCTATGGATGTGGGCGTTCCTGTCGGGGCTTGCCTTTGAGACCAACCAACCATGGGTTCACCCAAAAAGAAACTAGGCAATCCTGCTTTGTTCTTGGGGGTGGACACATAATGTTCTTTCCAATATTGTGGGAACATGGTGGTGGAACATGGTGGTGGAACCCTAAGCACTCCAAAAAGGACACCTCTACCAAGGGGGAAGTCGACCGCTCCACGGCCTCGGCTTTTTTGCGCCAGGCGCGGGCTGCGGCTCTTCGCGGCGCCGGCGGGCTACGGGGCGGTGGCGCTGCTGGGCGAGGCGCGGCTCGCGGAAGGCCTGCCGGAGCTGCGGGCGCAGATCCAGCAGCCGGGAAGCCCAGGTCCAGTGCCCTACGGTTTCTTTTTTGGGGGAGATTCGGTTCTACTCAAATAGCCTTAACCTCTCTGGAGGAAGCCAGGGCGCGAGTGGGGAGGGCCCCTCTTATGGCGGATCTCAGAATTGGGAAAAGTCGGGCCCCAGAAAAGTCATGTGGAGTTTCCAGGGCTCAGGGGAGATATTGTAATCAGGGGTCAACGTGTTTGTTTTTCTACCTGGAGCCTCCGTGAGTCTCAGCAACATCATCTACCCCAAAGCCGTCATCCCACTTTTTCAGGGTGGAGACTTGGCTTGCACGGCAACATTTGTTCCTGTCCCCCCAAACTTTCGGCGAAGTTCGAGAGCGGGTTGCAAGATTCGAAAGGGCGCCTTGGGAGATTGGTCTTCTTATGCTGGATCTGCCTTTGACCTTGACCAACCAAGAGTTTACCAGGTTTGGGTTGAGTTCCCCTCAAGCATGAAGCCAAAAAGGGCCCATGTGGGTGGGTGTTTTTTCCCGACCAAAGGACCGTCTTCCACATGGAAGTTTCTGAGGCAGTTCTCCATCGTCCTAGCGCACTGCGAGCCCATACCCACCGTCAAGGCCGGTTTGTTTCCACCAGACCTTGGGCCACCGAAATATGGTTCGGATCAGTCAAGCCATTGAGAGGTGACGCAAAACTCCCACAGGGGCAAGCCCCGAAATGTCCCGGGAAACACGTTGAAAATGTGGACCATTCACATGAGGTACAGATGGGTGCAAGTGCAATGCATTTCAACCCATGTTGGTTTCGTCATCCCCTTTACCCACATCTACCAGGACTGGTCCCGGGTACTTTCACAGTGTTTGCGGACCATATGGATCTGGGTAAAATATGGCCTTGTCTCCACATAGGGGAACCCCACAAATGGTGGAAGTCCTTTTCAATAGAAAAGAAACAACCCCCCTTGGGTGTGTCTGTTTTGAGGGTGCTTCTTGTTTTGTGGTTTTGGAAGGACATTTTAGGGGGCCCCCTGGACACACCCGTGACAGTCCCAAAAGCGCACCCCTCAAATGGTGGCTCCTTTGGTTCCCTTTAGGCCAACCTGAAAAGATAGGGACAACTCCCCCAACTTTGTTTCCTTTGAATCCATTTGGCTGTGGGTCACAAATAATTAGGTACCCAAAATGCAACCCTGGAGAATGGAAACAACAGCTGAAACCTGCGGTCCCCTTGACCCATTTGATTTCCCTTGAAACCACCCCGAAAAAACGACTCGCCCCTCCTCATTCGCTCGCCCCACGCAGGCGAGCGAGGCGATCTTGCGTCGTTTGATCGCCTCGGGCGCCCGCCACGTGCTGTGCCAAGACGCATGGCAGTCGGTGGAGTTTCCGTATCGCCTCTTCCACTCGCAGGCGCAAAAACAAGACTCGAGAAACCAGAAGTGGGTGCGGGCATAGGTGTCCTTTTTTGTTGATTTAGTTGAAAAATACGGGGGGGCGATGCTTGGTTTACTTGGTGGTTCAATCAACCACCAAGGCAATCTATTTTCCCAAAAAGGACACCTATGGATGTGGGCGTTCCCCTCGGGGCTTGCCTTTGCGACCAACCAACCAGAAAATTCACCTAAAAAGAAACTAAGCAATCCTGCTTTGTTCTTGTGGGGTTCTCTTGACTTTGTTGAACACATGGTTTTCTTTCCGACATTGGAACGTGGCCTGTTTGCGACATACCCCAAAAGGGGTGGCCCTGTGAAAATGGGTTCCGCAAAGCCGAAGGGCTTGGGTGGGGGGCTGGTGGTGTGTTAGGTGCCATGCGAGCCATGCGAGCCGTAAGGAATCCTTTCTGAAAACGACCCAAGTTGGAATCCCTGGATCAAGTTTCTGGATGGATTCGAATCAAAGCAGTTTCGTCACTGGGAAGCAGAACCCTGGAACCAGTCCAAGGCTTCGTGAGCCTTCCTGTGAGCTTTTGTGGAAAAAGAGAGCCTCAACGGGGGAGCTAAAAGGAGAAATTTGGGAAGGCCTGTCGAAACGTGATTCCTTTCAGGTGAATACCAAGTTTTCTCCACTCGCAGCGGGCCTTGAGGAAAGTCATCTTGAAGGGAGAATCCCCCCCATTTGGGAGGGAAATCCTGCTGGATTTGAATAGAGAAAGCTCAGGGATCCCATTTGCACAATTCAAGAAGATATGTAAACGCTATCAAAAAGATACTTCGAAACATGCCGTGACTCGATTATTTCTTGCTAAGGAACCTGAACCAGCTACCTCTTTGCGACCATCAAGTGGAGTTTCCGGAAAGAACTGTAGTCTTCCACTTTTCTCTGATCCTCAGCTTTCTTTTATTTGGCGTGGTGCGGCCGAAAGGGGCTGGTTTCCCTCTTTTACCAGAATTCCCATGATTTGGACGCTTGGTTTTGCCTTTCACCTTCCTTTGCTTGCTGAGGGAACAAGTTTGATCAAACAACAGAGAAGTCTTTTGGGCGAGGGAAACCGGTGCGCGTCTCCATCGGCGTTTGGTTCAGGCGCTTTCGACGGACGCGCGGAGATCCTCGAGGGTGCCCTGTGTGGATGTGGCCTGCACTCAGGTGAAGGCCTCTGCAAAGGCGAGGCCCCGTGTTCTTCCCGTTTCCGGTTGGCGGGGTGGGCCTTGAAATTCCGCCGAAAAGGAGTGCACGCCCATTTGGGCCCTGGCTCTTGGGTCGAGGAATTGGAGCTCGATGTTTGAGGACAGGATGAAATGGCACAATTCCATCCTGGCGTCCTCTTTAAGCCAATTCAGTTTCCGGAAACTGGCGAGCCCAAAATAGGTTGGAACCACCATCCTTCACCCCCTGCAGGTTTCGAAAACTGAGTTGCGAGAGGCCCCTCTCAAGCCCGTTTTATGGGTGTACCCACTGAACATATCATAGCCATTGGGGGTCGTGGTGATTGCTTCTGCCCAAACCATCCAAACCATTCCGAAGGGGGATCAACTCGTTTGGAGAAGTTCCTTTGAACTCATCCGTTTGAGCTCCCTTTCAACTCCCCAAACAGGGGTCAGCAGGGCTTTGCCGGGTGAGAGGCCCCAAAACGGCCAACCTGTTGACCATACTCGTGACAGCCTCCTTTTAGTTTTCCTGATGGCGTAGCGGTTTCCCTCAAGCGAGCGTTTGGGCCCGTGCCTGGCGCCAGGTGGTGGCCCAGCTCGCCTTCTCCCCCGCAGTTCGGCTCACTCAGCCCTTGGCGCCCTTCCTCGCCCGCGCCGAGGCCCGTCGCTCGGGCCTCGCCTTCGGTTCCCGCTTCGGCGAACCGCGTCCCGAGAGCTGAAGTCGGAAACTCTTTGGGACGTCTACACGTTTAACAGCCGGAAGCTGCCCCAATTGGACTCGGTACTTGGAACCAAGTCTTCCAAAGAGGTCCTGGAAGCTTCCATGGTAGTCTGGGGAAGGGAGTTCCATGCTCCAAGTTCCTTAAAAAGAAGGCAGGCTGGTTGCGTTTCTTTCCAAAAGGTTGCAACTTAACTAGTCAGGACACTCAATAGCCCGGTTTTTTCTCAATCCCATAGTTGGACTTTAAGCTTTTTGGAAGAACCGTGTTAGTGGCAAAGAAAAAGACTTTTGTTTGGTCAACCAACTCGATCGGAAGTGAGTTCAGTTTCCCTGAAAGGACACCTTCAGTGGATGATTGATACTTATTGTTGTCCAGGCACCCTGTTGAGCACCGGGTGAGCACCGTTCGGTTCCAGACATCTAAGAGCATCCCACAAGAAAAAGCTGCCTTGTAAAATCCATACATGTGCAGATTATTTTCCTGTTCCCCAAGACAAAACCTGTACTTCTCGGACAAATTCGACAAATATTCCATTGTTTGTAGCGCGTCCAAGAGGAACCCAGCACATTTGGTGTGGAAATTCATACATGTTTAAATGTGCTCCTTTCCTTCAAGAGGAAACTAAACAAAGGGAGGAAGTAATTGCACACCTGTGTCCAGCGTTTTCCTTTTTCTTCCTCTCATTTTGTGGACATCCGGTTAAGCCCCAAGTTGTTCTTTGGAAATCAAGAGGGATTTTCCATTGTTTGGGGTGGGCATCCCATTTTAGGGGGCGAATGTCTTTTGCGAGGAGGCCCCAGATCTGGCTGGGGACTTTCGTCTGGAGGGCGGACGAGCTGTGCGGCGCCCAACCATCCACGTGCTGCCGCGGCTGACCCCAGCAGACACTGGGATGAATCGAACGTCACCGGTAGGTACCATCTTTCTGCGGGTTGATTCCGCGGTTCTGGTCCACCCTCGTGCTCTTCAAACAAGCAGATCCGGTGGTTTTTCGGGTGTCCGAGGTTTTCTAGAAAGATTATCACCGGAAATGGGCAAATGACCAGAGGCCCAAGCCCATGGCTCCCGTGGGCAGTTGGTAGGTGATTTCTGCGAGAAAATCCATTGCATCACCAGGGAATCAATCGCTTGCGACCTGAAACTGTGCAGCTGCTTGACGTAGAAACAAGTAGATGACTTTGCCATGGGTTGAGACAAAACCAGATCCCCAGATCCAGCATTTCACCCAAGTTCCTCGTGATTCGGGACCGGGAAATGGCTTTTGCCTCAACCAGGGTTTGAATATCCTTCACTGTTGCTGGCTTGCTCCTAGATATTTAGGTTGGTGTTGGTTCTCTTCATTTTTGGTGGGCTGCAAAAAGTCCGAGCTGTTGGCTACCATACCAAGGGTTATAAAGGGTGTTTCTTGCTGCACGTGTGTGAAACCCTGGATCACCGGAAGCTCCCTCCGGCCAAGCCACAGGGTCCAGCAAAGAACGTCTTGGGTCATGGAACCTCATGACACATCGTCGCGGCAAGCAATCTCAATCTGATGGTCCGCGCTTGCTTGTGCCGCCTTGGTGTTCTTCAGACCGGGTTTGTTCCTTGACCCATCCAGATCTGGAAAAGAGGCAAATCCTAAGTCAAGAATCCTTCAAAAAAGCTCGTCCTAAACCCTACGTTTCAGGCATTGCCCTCTCACCAAGGAGATCTCCCACATTTGGGTCGGGCACATGCCCCCAGCCGCGCATCTCCCGGAAGAGTTGCGATCCAAAGAGCACTTCGCCGAGTACTGGCGCTTGATCCACGGCATGACTTTGCCCTCGCACCCCACGGCTTTCGCACGCGCCTGGGTCAAGATTTGGGTATAAAAGAACGGATCTCTTTCGACCATGACAGAAAATAATGATTTGAGGCCTCTTTTTTCGGGTTCTCCGTTGACCAAGGCGTAGAGTTTGGGGCCAATTGCAGGGAGGCGAATTTGGTGCTCACGTACCCGGTGGTCTGCCTCTGGCGCACTCCTTGGACGGAGCAGCCGGCACTGAGCAGACAACATGGGCCCAACATCCTGCGGCAGGCAGCTCACTTCAAAAGCTACCCCCCGGTGAGTCCATCTCCCTCTCAGTAGGCAACCAAGGAAAAGTTGCCCAGACCGACTTTAAAGACGAGGGGTTTCTTCTACTGGTATCCATAACACTAGAGGGTGCTTTGGTGCCTAGGGAGTATCAAATGACAAATTCTATTCAACCATTCTCGGGTACTTCTGGGCCCGCAGGTTTATCCTTTGCATCTCCAGCGGTGTTGTGCGATTGAGGTGGTGCAGAGTCTCGAGAAATCCAGCTGGGCGCGCTCTACGGTGTCCTATGCCGAAGATGCGGATCCCCTGTGCTTGCATTTGCCGGCCAAGCCCGCCTCGCCATTGAAGCCTAAGCTGGAGAGAGCGGAGACGAGATCGCACCAGCAAAGCCATGGGAGTAGCACTCAACACACCAAAACAGATGTGTCGAAGCAAGAAGACGGGCAGAGCGGAAAGCGCCGCTTGATCTTGCCTGTCTTGCCAGTATCAAGCCAGCCGGCGAAGCGACGCCGCTGATTCATGTCATGGCCAAAGGCCGCGGATGTGTTGTGCAATCCGAATTTAGGGCAAGCCGCACGGGCAAGTGCAAAAGCATCCGACGGAGATGTGTGCAGAGCATCGGCTTTCGGGTGCGAAAGCGTCATTGACCACCTTGAGTTGCGACACCCCACCGATACACTTGGCCCTTTTGGTTCAAGCCAAAATGAGTGCGCAAAGCGCTTCGCATGCCACTCGGGACGAGTGCATAATCTCTTGAATCTCTTGGCCTCGTCATGTTTTTCGCGTTTCACTGGCCCGGTTCTTAGAGTTTCAGAGCGCGCACTCAGTTGTGGGTGGACTTGCCAAACCTCACGAAGGTTTCCCAGCGTCCTTTTCAGGATGCCTTCGGGCTTTAGAACGAACTATTGTTTTGCGGATGAACCTCCCCTTATGCAGAACTTTGGGAAGGCATCACAGTTAGTTGCAACCTGAGCACCGAGTCTCGTGTCAGGATGGGAAATGCAGCCAATCCTTGGAGGCCAAGCTGGCTTCGCAAATCGCTGTGGGAAACCCCCCTAAGACCCACCATAAGGATTTTGGGGATGCTACTGCAAACCTAGATATTGTTTGCGGTTGCAAGTCGCATCCGTGTGAACCTGAGTATATCCTTTTTTGTTTGATTTGAAGAGAAGCCACAGGGAAGGCCGGTAGCCATGTTGGGGTGTCCTCCTGTTTGGATTTCTTCTGCATCGGGATCAGGCTATGCATGAAGCGGTCCTCGTCCCGTGCCAGACTCAGAAAGGAAGGTGGACTCGTCCAAACCGGCTCGATGTCCCGAGAGAGCTGAATTGGCCTGGGTTCACGGTTCCAGCTCTATTTTTCTAGTTTTGGTGGTTTATACATCACCTTGTGCTTGCCAATTGAAAGTAAGTCTTCTTTTCGTAGGGGTAATGTTTACAGGGGAAGCACAGGGAACCCTGTTGTTTCAGGTCAATCCTCAAATCAGGGGAGTTCCTCCCACTTGAACAGCCCCTTTCGCAAGGCATCCAGTTCCATTCCCCGCCTGCCTTCGCTGATTCTCTCAGCTGAGGTGGGAGCCCTGAACAGGGACCTTCACAGGAGAGCCACCAGAGCAACCCACAGCCGAGGTGCGAAAACATCAGTCGTTGCTTTGCGATGTGTGTGTGTGTGTGGTGTTTTTTTGCTTTGTGGTTGTGGGTTGCTGTTCGGTGCTGTGTGCTGTGGGGTGTTCTGTGCTTTGTGTTGCCGTGTGTGTTGCTCTGTGTTGCTTTGTGCGCTTTACTCTCTGCACACGTTGCTTTTCTATTGCGTGTGTGTGTGTGTGTGCCTGTTGCACGTTGCGTGTTTGTGTTTGGTGACGGCCGGGAGGCATGAGATCCTCAGGGACATCAAGTTGGCAGCAAGCAAAGTCACCGCTGAGGCTGCAGCCGGTTGGCTGGTTGGCTGTTTGGTTTGCCAAGGAAGTGGCCCGAGCCCAGAATGGAAACTAAAAGACGGTTGTTCAACCTATTCTTCAAGGAAGGTTGTAACGTGCATAGGGAAACCAAAGGACCATACTGGGGTTCCAAATCCCTAGCCACCATGTTGCCAACATCCGTGCCAGGTGCTGGATGAAAAAGCTCACATCGACGGTGGAAAACTGATCGTGGCTTGTCGTGCACGGGTTCGAACGCATTCGAACTGCGATCGTTTTGTCTTTTGAATTTCATTTTGAGGCTCACGAATCAGCTCAGTTGCTGGTTTCGATGAGTGGGGTTTGAAGCCACCCGAAACCTCCGAACCACCAATCCAAACCACCCATTAGAGGGAAGCTGAGCGAAAGACAGACCAGGGTCAAACATATTTCTGGGGAGCAAAAGCCGAGGTAGAAGGACGAGGCGATTCACTCGATGGTTTTCCGAACCATTTCTCATCCAGGTTTCATTGCATGGTGAACCCTTCAAGACATATGATTCGCTTTCGAGGAACACGGTGCTTGAAGGTATGAGCGATGTTTTCTCCATGAGTTTGGAGACCCTGGGTAACCCTTGAGCATGGATCTGGCGACAGCCACTACCCCGTACCTGCTATGGGAGTGTGCGTTAACACACGCTGAGGAGTTCTGAACATGTGCTTTTGTGGGTGAGAACACCCTTTAAACCATGAGAGCAATTGAAGGATGTCACTTCAATGGACCCAGACACAGGTCTAGTCGGTGGACCCTTGAGAGATGCTTGTGTGCATTTCATTCCGCCTGTGTTTGACTCGTGTCAAGGCCAATGGACATGGGGCCTTTTTTCGGACCCACAGTTCATTTGTTGGACAGTCCCCAGCCCTGCGTTTTTTGAGGGCATCAGCGTTGTATACTTTGTGTACTCTTGGGGAATCATGGCGCCTGTCTTCTACTCACACAAGCTGATCCTTCTTCGTGCTTGCCTACTTTTGCTGTCTTACCTGAACCGCGCTCCCTTGAGAAGCTTATGTTTCGGCCAGGAAACAGAGAATAGAACACCAAAGCACAAAAAAATCAACGCCCGCACGGAGATGGTTTGGACATGCAACACAAAAGTCCGTGCAAAAATAGGAAACGATATGGCAAGTGCCAGCGAAATTGATTGTTGTGGATTGTTTTGGTTTTCGGCAGGGAGGTATATCATATCTCTGTGGCCATTTCCTAGAGAGGGTACGGGTGCCCCGAGCACGTGCGTTTCATTGTCAAGTGGTGTTGGGCGAGTTCTCCGAATAATGACAAACGCATTTGTAGGAAATGGATGCTTGCAGTTATTCAAGCGCTTCAAGAAACGTATCAGAAGCCGAACAGTTCTTAAACCGGGCTTTCAAAACGCTAGCCATGCACTAGTGGGAACCGAGCTGGAAATATGATCAATCTAAGCTTTGAATGCGCTAGAAAGTATGATGGGATCATGGAAACCCTGTGCTGAACACTTGCATCTCGCAGACTAGAATCCAGATGGCAACTCCCTGCTAAGGTCAAATGCTACAGATATAATGGGAATACACTAGACACATGCTGAAACCTATAAAAAATGCAATAGATATTGCAGATGTATGCTAGACATATTCTCGAACAATCTGTGACAAAAGCACGCAGTGCTAAAGCTCCTTAACATTGCTTTTTCCCCATCATTGAAAACTGTGTTTTTCCGCGTACAACGCAAAGGAAGTTGACCTCTCTTGTTGAGATCATGTGCAAGACGGGATGTTGTCCTTTTTGGGGGGAGGTTTCCCTGAATGAACCCAGTGAAGAACATCACTGAGCAAGGATCCTGAAGATCAGCATGTATTGTGTTTTTGCAAAATTGCTTTTGGGGCCTCGCGCTTCCCTGTCAAATAATACTTCCAAGCGCATGAGTTCGAGGGTGTCATCCTTGATAGACCCAGTAAACGTGTCACAGCATGCAAGAGCTCCGCCCCAAATCCAAAGTCCCTGTTCGTCCTAGCTTTTACGGATTTGTGGGGACCCCGTTGGAGTCAGCGATGTTGGAACTGCCCACTTCGGTGAATAACTTTTAAAGGCCGGGAGCAGTTCCCTCAAATCACACTGGGAGCCAGGAGGTTGTATCAACCATGTCCCAAGAAGAAGAAGCCTTGCCCGAAGGGTTCCAAAGCAATGACCAAGCCATTTCGAAAATATTTACTCACATCCCGAGTTGATAAGTTCACAGACTTTAGTCACTTTTGGCGTTTGGGCCCATTTTGGGTGGAAAACAAAAAGGCTCGGGTGTTTTTTTAGCGAATCATGGGAGTGAGCCGAAGGCCTCATTGGCCAGAGTCTACGGCGACGTGATGGATCCAGAAGCTATGCCAGAAAGCTTTCAACTGGGAAGCCAGGAGTAGTAAACCCCGTTGATTTAGAGGGGAGTGTCCCCTTTTAGCGTGGGTTATCACTTTTTTGGAGAGAACACTCCCACAACAATAGGACGGGTTTGACAATCCTGGGTCAACATCAACTTCCAACTTTTGCTTGCTAGAACAGCTCCATTGTAGCTTGCACAAGGGGCCGAGAGTCTGACCATGGCCTACACAAGTGTTGACCTCATGTGAGCAACATTTGATGATCCCCTAGCAGATAGTTGGATTAGTTGTGTGTGATGGTTATACGTTACTTGTGGTAACATTGTCAGGTGTCCACAATTGTACTGTGGCTGTTGGCCGGTCTCCACATTTAGATCATTTCAAGCGTGAAGTACCATTCACTCGGTTTCGAATATTAATTGCAGGGCTTCTTTTTACGAAAGCAACATGGCCCCAGCAGGTTTGCAGGTGTTTGAAAAGTTTCCGGGGGAGTTCCCGGTTGACACCAACACACCTCGATTTCGAAATCGCCCTCGATGCCACCAGACACAAATTGGGGCGCAGCAACCGCGCTTGAACTCGCTGGTTGCGCTCGTTTGTGATCCGTAGTCTTAGTATGTGTGTGTGCGTGTGCGTGTGTGCGGCTTACCTTTTTTGATGTGATGGAAATGAGCCACAAAGCATTCCTTCTGCTTTGCATCTTGAAGTATCGTGCCCGTCTCAACGTGCCCTTCGCTTGTAGGAAACATCCGTGCCTTTGAGGCGTTTTTTTCTTGTGGTTAGGGGCAATGGAGATCCTTTTCTGGGGCTCCGATTTCAAGACGAGCAGGCGGCGTGTCGATCTCAGGCCAGCTCGGCGAGGTGCGCGAGTTGCTTTCATGGCGCCTTGGTCGCCAGCACTCGCCGGGTTGAAGTGACATCCTTGAGCCAAGTGGGCATTTTCTCTTTGTAGGCGACGCCCCAACATGGGAGTTGGTCCCTTTGCTTTTCCTTGAAAACCTCAACAAAAAGGGTCCCAATCCCAAAAAGGGCGCATTTTGGCCAGGGAAACCAGACCAAGAGTAATTTCGAGCCCTGAGCGTTTGCAATGTCCTCTTGGATTCGATGAAGACATGTATTGCCCAGAGGGGCATTGGATGCTGCTTGCCTTCAACCCGCTGCAGTTTGCTCAGCCACTGAAAAGGCGAACTGACAGCCAAGGTTGTCGCAAGCCCACAATAAGCATTGAGGACTACCTGGTGCGCTTGAGAAGCTATTTCATGTGCAGCGACTCCTGTTTCCTCCTAGCGCTCATTTACATTGCGCGGCTTGTGGAGATTTGTCCGGACTTTGTCCGAGCCTGAGAGAGAGGCGGTGGATTCCACCGCGATTTGAAGTGAGAGTTCTTTGGCCTGAAGTGTTTCCCTTTCGGCTGCGCCCAGCTGTTTGTCCGGGGAAAGGACGCCCCAGGCCACCAGGCCCCCAGCCCAGCCGGCCCCCAGGCCAGCCGGCCCCTCACCTGCAACAGTTTTGCATCCCCATTCCTAGCAGGACCAAAGACCATGGCTTCCGCATCACCAGCATCCGCAAGCAACTTTCGCATCAGTGATGCCTCAAGTTTCTGCAAACCCACGCGTGTACCAAGTAAAATTGCTGGTGCCTTGTGCCACACTAGCCAGACCATGGTGATGCTGATGATGCAAAGTAGGCTGTGGTTTTGTAGCGACCCGGTCCGGTTCCCCAACAAAGTCAGGACGGGCAACAAACAAAGCCTGCAGAAGCCTTCTGAAGCTCCCATACAAGATCTGTGGAAGAAAGTGGTTCCAGAAGATTTATTGAAAGAAATTCAGCATGTTTCTGTAAATCCCTGAACAAGATCTCCGTGGAAGGATCTTTGCAGGATCTGTGGACAGGATCTCTGGATAGGATCTCTTGGCAAGATCGGAAGGGTCTATGCAGGATCTCTGCGAAAGATGTCTAGGTAGGATGTCTTGCAGCATCCCTACGACTAAACACCCTCTACAAGACCAAGACCTCTTCAAAGGGAATCTTTGCAGATCCTGCGCAAGGCCTCTTGGGAGGATTTGTAGTAGGAGCAGCGCAAAGCTTTGGGTTTTTACAGGATGTCTACGCAAACTCCTCTTGGCAAATTTGTGCACAGAATCCTTGAGAGGGTCTGCACGAGACCTCTTGAAAGGATCCTCTCTACAAAGGGCCAGCGCAAAATATCTACGGAGGGTCTGTACAAGATCAGGCTCTCTGCGCAAGATATCTGGGTATGGTCTCTCGGCAAGATTCGTGCACAGGATCCATGAGATGACTATACGTATACCCTTTCTTTGCTCAACATCTGTAGGGAGCGTTTTTGTACAAGATCACTTGGGAGGAAAAATTGTCCAGGTCCTGCGCAGGAGCTCTTTGAAGGCTCTGCGCAAGATATCTTTGGAAGGATGTGTTACGTGATTTCTGCGCAAGACTTCTTGAGAGCGTCCCTTGGCAAGATCTGTGTCTAGCATCTCTTGGCAGGATTTGTGCGCAGGAACCATGAGAGGATCCTCTTTTACTGGAGTTCATCGTCAAACTTCACAAAACCTCTTGCAAGAGTATCTTTTCAGTTCCTGTACTTCGACGTTTGTGATTTGCGCCTCGCCCCTGCGAGAGCGGTCCGAGCCCCCTAAAGCCCGCAGAGGGTCAACAAGAGCAATCCAACCCGCGCAGAGTCCGCAGAAGGTTCATCTTCGACGTTCGCGCTGTGCCACAGCCAAAGCAATCCCATCCCAAGCCCGCAGAAGGTTCTCTTTCGATGTTCACAAGTCGCACCGCACGCAGCTCGAAAAGGGTAGCCCATGGCAAAGGTCCTCACCATGTTTTTTCGAACTGCGTTTGTTTGGCCATTTTTAAAACCGTTGGCTGGGCCTCCCGGCAGAAACTCACTGCAGGACCCACGGTGGCCTTTCAGCTGCCCGCTTTGCGGCAAGAATGACTAGCTTGTTTTGGTCGGCTGCGCGTGCTTCTGCCCCTCCGCCCCGCAAGGCAGTGAATCCCTTCTCGATTCATCGGTTGCTGGCAATCAGCCTGGTGGTCAGCGTCAAGTTTCATGAAGACGTGGTGTACAGCAACTTGGCAAGGGCTTGGCAACAAGCCCACTTGGGGTTTACCCAGCTGGCCCTTCTTTCGGTCTCTTTTTGCTGTATTGGCCAGATGCGTCAAATCGTTGGCAAGGACTTCGGAGTGTGTGATACTTCTGTTCAGCTGCTTCCTTGTCCGAAAAAAACAAATCTTGGGAGGGCGCGGCTGGAAATACTTCGGCTACGAAATCCCCGCCAGGCGCCACAAACGAATGAAAGCAAATGAAACAAAAGTATGCGGCCCCTTCTTCTTGCGGGGCCCCAAAAGCCCGCCCTCCACGGGGTGTTTGAGTGGTTTGCAGGCTCAGTGCAGTATTCATACCATATTCACAGGATCCCACCCAGCACTCGCCCCAACCATGGCAAACAACGCAACTCACAAAAAAGGTTTGTGCGTCTCAGAGCGTCAACAACAATATGTTGGAGGGCTTGGATCCTGCAAAAGTTAAATTGAGCGCTCGGAGTAAAATGTGACAGTCCTTGAGGTTTTCTCTACTTTTGCCGAAATCCCGGAAGCTTGCGTCTTCCAGGGTTAGTAGAGCGGGGTTGGACCTTTGAAAAGTTGCGCGTGGCATGGGGATTTCAGCCCCAAGACATGGCGTCCTTGCTTTTGCTGTCCTTGTTGAGCTCTGTAAGGGCGGGCCCAAGCATTGAGGCAATACCTTCTATGCCCACATCTGTGGGCTGCAGCACGAAGAGCTCAACAAGGGTGAGGTGGAGTTCTTGAAAATGCCGCTGCCACGCAAGCTGGCGGGGTGGTCACCAACCAGGGAATTGAGATTACTAACACAAGGGTTCGCCGGGAAGTGTCCGTTTGCGACCCACACGCAGGTGAGACGTGTTGTCCAGCTCTGAAAGGGCTGAATGCTGCACAGGACAGGCCTAAGCGCAAGTTCGCGCTAACTGCAGCAACAGTTAGCCCACCATTTGCGCTGTGCAGTTTGGTGCCCTGTTGTGCACGTAGCTCCTTCGGTGAGCATAAGGGCAGCATAAGGTTCCCATGCGACTCACGCCGGCCAACACAGGATGAAGCGAACAAGGGAAGACAAAGGAGTTTCAACCATGGCATATATGAGCAACGGACGTTCTACTGCCAGGGTATCGGTTCTGCGCAGGTTTTCGGTTTTGCTGGTTGGTATCGGTTTTCGATAGTCCAACCCTAGTCCGATGCATCAAAATGAGTCCTTTGCGTGTCGGTGCTTCACCTGCACCGCAGAATCGCTGCGATACAACAGAAATGATGTCCACCAAAGGGTTCTTCTAATACATCCACACTGTCCACACTCATATTTCTATCACCCGGGGGGGTTGGATTGTCGGACTAGGATCGGTGGCTGGTGTTGACAAGAATCTAGTGGATTGAAGGGCCCATGTGCAGCCCTTAGCAATGGACCCGACGGCTGTTAAAGAAGCAAATGGTGGCTCCGTCCCAGCACCCTTGGATGCGATTTCTCTCCGTGTGTGGACGATTCCGAGCCGGAAGATATTGCGTTTGTTCAGCTACTGGCACATGCTCAATTCCTTTTGCCACGCCTTCCATTTGCGTCCCCAAAGAGCACCACCACTTTAAGAACTGGTTCAAAACCATCTACAAGTTTATGCACCCGCAGTAAAAAATGGTTGGTTGACAAGGATCTACGTAGAAACTGCCACCAAAGGATCCAATCACTGTTCTTAGCCGCCAAGGTTTTCCTTTGATTTCCCACTGGGGTCCTTGTTTTGACTTTGTACCAAAGTCAGATGGGGTTGTTGCCCTGTCTCGCACTGAGGGGCGATGGCAAAAGGATGCGGCCACCAAACTTAAGGCCCCTCTCAGGGCCTTTGCGACCCAAGGATCAAATGGGATCTTGGCTTCTCTATCGAGCAGTTCAGCCAGGTGTACAGCGAGGCGTGGGAGTCGATTTGTTTGCCACCGCTTTGATTTTCAGCCTGAACTAAAGGGTGATTTGGAACATCTCCCGCGGCTTTGGTGCCCAGTATCCTTGGGAAGGGGACCCCTTTAATCAACCAAGAAACGGTGCCCTTCTTCGCATGGCCGCGTGTGGACAAAGAGATTTGTTGAATGGGTCCGAATTTGGTGGTCCAAACCATCCTGGAAGAGGTGGAGCCCAACATAGCCCAGCCTCGGAGCTGACACCTTGGCAAGTTGCACTTAAACTTGGTGGTTTTCCTGGTGGGTTCCCTTTAAGACAACCTTGACAAAAGCACCAACTCCAAAAATGCAAACCAAAGAAAGTGTAGCCCAAGAAGGTCCGCACAAAGCAGAGTCCTCGATGAGGTGGTTGCGAATGGTTGCACGTCGCCCTCTGAGATGGGATGCATACACACACACCATGTGAATCAAAAGAAGGGCTATGAATCCTGATTCAATGTCATTTGTATTGACTTGACCTCAACATGTGTGTCAAATCAAGGAGCACAAGTTTGGTGGTGTTCATTTTCTTTTTTTTTTAAACAGCCCAAAAACTGTTACCCTCGGCTTTGATAGGATCTGGAAGTGATTCATTGGGCAATATCCCTCCACGTGGAAACCCGCAGGTGCTGCAAAGCGCGGACAAGATCCTGTAATTAAGTTCGAAACCGCGCGGTTTCGGAGTTCGTATGGCGGTGGTAAGCGCTAGTCCGGACCATGGACTGCTCGCACCGTTCCGTGGAGTCCACAGTTTGTATGCCTTGGAAACCGGAAAAGCCGAAAAAGCCAGAAAAAGCCGGAAGCCTCCGGACGGCGCGAAGGAAAGAAATTGATTGCTTTGTGTTGTGCAAACTGAGGTTCACCATGTTTTGCAGGGTGTTTCTCGAAATTGACTTGAGGTGGCTGGTTGTTTTGTTGCCAAATAAAGAAAGGACGCCCGAGGCTTCAGGATGGTTTGCTTTCCCGAGTTGCGGCAAGGCTCCAATTTTGATGTTTTGGTGTGCAAAAGTGTGCACGAATCCTGTGCAAAGCTGCACGCGAATCCCAATCCCCCTGTGCTTGCCCTATTCGTCAGCTCTAGGGCGGCTGCTTCAGTCTATGTCATCAGGGAGCTCTATTCCCTGCAATCCTGGGAATTGATTTGTCGAACACAAGCCGCAGTGCACACGGCGCTTGCAAGTGTTCAAGAGATGTTCATGGGGTGTTGTCGGGACATTCAGTGATTTTTGGGCCTCAGTGTTTTCGAGCGCCAGGGTGCTGCTCTTTTTGCTTGAGCCGCGCACACCACCAAAGGGTGCGAAGTCGTGCAAGCTGTTCAGGCGAAGACTCAGCCACACAGCTGTGTAAGACTCACGGGAAAAGTCTTTGCAATGAGTTTCGCAGTTGCCTAAGGCAAATCGACCTGTTTGTTTGCGGTTGGTTTCCCTTTAAACCTAAACAGTCTAACCAAACCCTCACCCATGTTTGGTCAAGGTCCCAAAAGGTTGTCCATTTCTGTCCAGATCTCAACGAGGCACTTGACTGGTCTGATTTGGTCGGCTCGCGCCAATCGGCTCAAGGAGACAAAGACGCATACATGATTTCACGCCAAATGTCGGGTAGGTTTATCGAAGCCCCTGCGGCACACAAAGAATTATCAACCTCAAACTGAGAAATGAGCACCTTCCCAAGCCTTCTTGAATGTCATTTGGAAACAGATGACTCCTAGAGCACGATATTCCGATTGTGTCAGACACGTGTTTTCATATCGTGTTGACTTCGCTAGAAGGTGTATGTTTGTTCGTGAGGCATTGGGAATCCTGAACGAATCACGGTTGGAAGACTGTAGGGGAAACCATGTATGTCAGTGTCCTTTGGAAGGTAGGCCATTGCCATTGGCAAAAGCACTAGGGAAAATGCGAAGCTCAGAAAGCAGGGTCAAACCATATTTGAGGCCAAGAGACAACCAGGAAACCAGCCATGATTTTGGCAAGCAGCCATGTGGCCATGTGTGCCATTTATGCTGCGGTTATGAGCATTTGACCTGCATCCCCTTCGTTTACTGGACTGATCGCATTCCTCACTTCCCGAGTTGGACTAAAGGTCCCTTGGGAAGACCCTGTTAGTGGACCAAAAAGTTTGGGGTTTTGTTTTGAAGCCCATCAGAAATGAATACCATGAACAAACTTCCGGTCTCAAGTTGCACTCCGCGCAGATTTCCATGGCGCAAATCTCAGGCCGGACGACTGGGTCCAAGCCCCGAAAGTCGGCGGACAAAGAACACTCGGCTTCTTTCCCTACACTCTTTAGGGGTTCCTTCATTTCCTGCTCCAAGCAAAAAGTTTGGTTTGCAGGGGGGGTCTCATTCTGGCCAAGATTAGGTGGTCTCCCCGTTTCCCGGCAGCACAGCACAGCGTTCCTGTACACTGTCGCAGTTCACTGTGTAAATATCACTGCCTCAGAATCCTTGTCAAGATGAATAGCCCACTGTACCTTTGTCTCTTTCAGTTCACTTCTCGGATCTTTAATTCTCTGTATTCGTGGGAGCAAGGTGTTCTCTTGATCCCGGACGAACTCGCTGTGATGGTGCACGTGAGGGTCCGCAACTTGTGGTTCCGACATCCTTTAAGGGTCCAAAGGTTTGTCTCATAAAACACGTGGTGGCTCTCCGAATCCACCCTGGTAGGCGCCTCGACGGCAGCAGTCTTTCAAATTCGGTCCCTTGAGGGGGAGTGTCGGCATCAGGAGGGCCCCGGGAAAGGGCGATGGTAACATTGACGACCTTGGACCATGGGATGAGAACTCATCCATCGCTGGCAGAGCTCCAGCATCTGGCTCCTCAAGCGGGGTCTTGTGCATGGAACAATGGATGAATAAGTGGCTTATCCATCAATGGCAAGGATGGTCGTAAATGAGTTCCGTGAGCGTGATTGTTTGGCGCATCCGGACGACTGATTTGGGAAGGGTTCCATTTCTTGACCACTCCAACGTAGACTTGAGCCTAGGGGTTTGTTCTCGTTTTGGGGAATGATGCAACCCTGGGTTCACGTCTACCCTGAGGTAATCGAACAAACGGAGTGACTCCATCAGGCACGCTGGCTGTGGATGATGAGGATGATGACCTGGCGATGGACCGGGTGATTCAGCAGCCCGCTCCTTGTGTCCAGAGCTTGTGGCACCAGCTCCAAATATGTTTGAGTTGTTTCCAGAGGTTCGGTTTTTGTTTAACGTTTTTCTGCGGAATTTGTGGTTCCAGATGCTTTTGACCTTCATCTCATCTTCTAGTTCATGGACCGAGACAACCCTGCGGATCTCGGTCGCCACGGTAGCAGGCTCGGGTGAAAGAAATTCCTTTGAGCCTTTGGTTTGGTCATCCATGAGGTTGACACGGAACCCAAGCAATCGCTTTTAGTCTGAATGTCTCTTTGGGGGAGAGTCTCTTTTTTGGTTCCCGTGTCAATTTGCAGAGCACGTATTTGAACACGTACGGTCCCTCTCCAGGTCCCAAGAAAGATTACAAACGGACCTCGCTGCGCATGGTTTCGATGCATCGAATCTGTGGATTCATAAATTGGGGGCTGAAAACGTGTCATATCCACAGCGTATCCAAGCCGTTGGCTCGATTGTGACCTCAAAGCACATCTGCAGAAATCGAGGCATGACGTCTCGGGCTTGGGCTTGTCATCTGCTGCAGCGCCGACGCATCGTCGGGTTCCCAGTCCTTGTGCAGAAGCTATTTCAGGTGTACGATTGAATCCAGATCGCGACCCCTCGCAAAGCCGAATTCAGCAGCTTTTCTGGAAACGTTTCTTGCGGATGGGAGCCCTTTTTGTCGACCCTCACATCCTTGTTTTTGGGCTTTGTAACTCTTGTAACATGGAGGTCAAAGAACCACGAAGTCCCTAAATCAGGTCCATTTGCCTGTGGAGGTGGCCATGGTTGTGGCAAGGGTTTAGGACCAATTTCTGTACCAAGGGAATTTCCCTGGGCCTACCTTGATGTCCCACAACCATGAAGGGAACATCCCCACCCCCTTAAAAATAGTTGATTGGGGGAGGGGGATTTCGATGTTTCCTTTTATGGGGAATACTCGAGAAGTGGGATTGGAGAACCTCTACCAATAAGGGAACCACCCTTTCAGCATCTAACAGGACGCATTTTTTTGCAGAATCCGCAGGCTTCAACCGCTCCTACAATGCCGCGGCCAGCAGTCCGGAGTCCCGATGCCAGCCCCCGTCGAGTTCGCAACAAAGTCCTGTGGACGTCAAAAAGCGAGACAAAATGGGTCTGTCTTTTGGGAGGGTACCCTTTAGGTTGGTGTAAAGGAAAATCCATGGAAAACTGCCTATTTTGGTGGGTCCGCAAATTTGGAGACATGTCATCAACCCCAAGGTGTCCTTTGCTAGCTGGGTGATGGTTGATCTTGCCTTGAGTTTAAAGGCCTTGAGCAAATCGAAGTTGCTGATTTTGCAGGGGGGATGCAGCCCACACACACCCACCTAGTTGGAGGGAATGGTTTAAGGGGGTTGCACCATCCCCAAGCCGAAGCCACTCGAAATGGAAAATTGAGTATATACCGCTTATATAGTGGCGCCAATGGAGTATATACGGCATGGGTTTCTCTCCCAGGTGAGAAGCGCCAATTTGGGTACGAGGGCGACTCCGACGAGGAGGAGGGCCGATCAGATAAACCCCGGTGAATTCTGAGATTAGCCGCCCAACTGGTGAGTTTCGTCCATCACAAGGGTCATTTGACTTCTGGTTCTCAAAGCCAGGGCATGTGTCCCGTTCTGCTTCTTGGATGGATTTTTGGTGGCAAAACGGGCTAGCCCCAAACACACCAAGGGCCATTTGTTTTTCAGGGACCCTCAAAATTGCGGCTCCTTTGGTTTTCCTTTAAAGCCACCCAAAAACCCGGGGAGGCTGTGAGAGAGAGGGCGCAGAAATGGGCTCAGGGGATACCCTCACCAGCCGATCCATCCGTGTTTCGCTGGGATTGATCCCATGTTGGAATTCGCGGGGACAAATCTGGACGAATCGGGACGAATCGGAACTTCTCTGAACGTCAATCTTCGCGCTCGGCAGGTGGCGCCGGAGCCTTCGGAGCCTCCACCAGAGTCCTACCTTTGCCACAGGCGCGCGCATCGAATGGCGGCCCGGCGCGTCCATTCCTTGCTCAGGTCCAGGGAAGCCTTAGTTTAAAAAAGAGAGAGAAGGAAGCAAAAGGGCCAACACCTTGTTTGTACCAATTTTGGGAGCGGACGGAGTTTCAATGATCCCGGGCTGGCAAGCAAAGGGGTTGAGCAAAGGGCCGACTACCTAAGGGCACCAAAAGGAGGTTCTTGAAGCAACGGGTGCTTCAACATGTTTAGTTGAGGGGGTGGCCCAACCTTGTTGGGCATGAAAGGGGCCCAAATCCCAACAATACTGATTCCCCCCAAAGAATCGACCTCCGGTGCTAAGTTGATTCAAAAATTATGTAGGTGTGTCTTGAAAGGAACCCCAAAAATGATGGTGATGCCTTTAGTTTCGCTTCCGGCCGGGGGGGGGGAGGGACTTGATGGCAAGATAGTGCCAGGTTTCGTGGCCTGGTTTGGTTTGGAACTTGAACGGCTGATTGTCGGAAGACAAGAGTGAGCAACCTACCCCAGAAGTGAGGATGTATAGAGGAAGTTTAAGCCTTCGTTGTTATTATTGTGCGCCTCTAAAACTTATGGGGTGAAATATTGTAACTCGCTGGATGCGCTGATGAAATCTTTGATGCTGTAGCCGCCGTCATCACAGTTGGATGTCACGGAAAAAGCAAAGTAAGATGATACTCCCTGAAGATTAGCTTTGAGCCCAAACGACCGTCATTGTATTCCTCCGCTGCACCCCTCATATTGAGTTCCGTATAAATGTGCTGGGGAGTACCTCAAGACTTTGCCCTGGGACTTTACCTGCCAAATCAAGTGTTGAGGCTCCAGACTGGCAAGTCTTGTTTTAGAAGCAGGTGACAAAAGGGATAGCTCTACTTATCACCCTGGCATGTGCTTCAGTGCCTGCATATTGTCAAAGCGTTCAATCCTTTGCCTGCTCCTAAAACCCCCCTTCCTCATTGTCTCCTTCAAATGAGGCCTTGATACGGGCTCAGTAGGGTCTTATTTCGGGTAATCGGGGAAGGGGATGTTACGCACGCACGGAGAGGTTCAGAAAAGATGTGGATACACAAATGTGGCCCTTCCGGGAGCAGCACAAAGCCAGTGGCAGAAAAGATCTTGTTGGGCCAAGGGGTACACAAAGTGACCTCAACCCCTGCTCCCCGACGGCGCAGCATAGTTGTGAAACAGGGCACCAAATACCAAGTGGACATAACATGAAGCCATTCTTGGAAACCGCCAGAATTTGGAGTAGTGGGCAGTACGACAACCATGAAAGGGCCCTATTTTTGGGCACGAAGCGATCAGCCATTGCGCCAGTCTCTTTTGAAATAAGTTCCATTCAAAGGGTCACATATAGAATTTGTTTGTTTGGGTTCAAAATCTGAGCAAGATATTGGTGGCAAAGTGAAAGGACTTGGTGTCACCAGGCCGAGCAGAACGACCTAAGAAATTTGCCACATGTCCCACGATTTCTTGGGCTTCCTTCAGGCTGAATTCAAAGGAACGTACCAGTGGGTTGCGGCAATGGCTTCAGTTGGCCCATGGCCCGGTTCTGATTCAACAGTCCGTGATTCCAGTTTTGTTCGGCTCCTCAATTGTCATGCTCATCAAGTTTTAGTCATGGCCCCAAAAGGTGAACCTGTTATGTCCATGTCCTTTGGGCAAGTGATCACAGACTATTTCTTTTTGACATGGTTTTGCTGGTTTGCTTCTTTGGTGGCAAGAATTGACCAGGCTTGGGCAAATAAGTTTAGACCTCTCCTTAAAAATAGGAGAGAGGTGACACATTCCATGTACTTGTCTATTTTCCCTTTGCAGGGGTACTAGATCAATGGAATTGGGTGCCGAACCCCCACCCCCCTCCCCCGAAAAAATACTTTCTTTGAGTGCCATTCGCAGGTGCGGCATCCATGGCTCCCATTGGGCATGGGAAGCTTGGCGAGCATCGGGGGGCTTCGGGGCGTTCCGCGGCCTGAGGCCCCGGCCATGTGACCAAATTGGCCCAAACCAAGATGTCAAGAAGACCATGGGACTGGTTCTTTTGCGTTTCCCCAATATGTCGATGGTACATGAGACAAACAGGGAGTCGCTCTTGTTCTTCTTCTTCTTTTTTTTGGGTTTTTTTTTTATTTTTTATTTTTTTTTCGGGGGGGGGGGGATATCGTGAATCCCCGGATGTCCTTCCGAAACTCAAACTGACTGCTGTATTGTATGACCGCGCCTCACGTGGGTATATCTTAGCAGGGATGTTCCACTGGGTGGCGTGCTTCTGGCTGCTCTTAAAACCATCTCAGGCCCTTGTTGGAAGACACATCCGCATCCACCTTTTGTTGGCCATGTAAAGCTGTGTCCATTTTTGGTGAGCGTCCTCAAGATGCCCCTCTATATTTCACACAATGGTGAGAGGGACAGCACCACCAGAAGCAACTTTGAGAGCTCGGGCCCAGTAAAGGAGAGTTTCCTCTGGGGTGTTGTTCACAGGGGAGATGTGGGGAACACCGTTTTCTTATGGTGAAGGCATTCAGTTTGTCAAAAAAATGAAGTGTGGTCAACATGTCCTGATTTGTCTATCCAGTTGGGAGGGACAAGAAGGGGGGGCTGTCTAAATTTCCTGTCAAAACCAGGGGCCGCTCTATTTTCCCATGTCCAGAAGAGCAACAGGAAAAATAATTGACCGTCGCTCGCATGCAAGGACTCGCAACCCGTACCTGTGGCTTAGACCAAGTTCAACTGATGACCCAAGCGACCAATGGCTTCTATGCTCAAAATGGGACATACGTTGGAAGTTGGGATGGAAAAAACAATGCGTAGTGGTTCATAAACCACCGAGCGCCAAGTGCCCGGCGCAGATATTGGTTTTGTCCATGCACCGGATTGGGCGTCTTCCGGCGCAGGTCTCAGCCCCCTGCAATGTTGCCCTAGTCAAGCGGGTGTATACATAGATACATAGATACATAGATACATAGATACATAGATAGATAGATAGATATGAAACGGCGGGCGTCCATGCACATTTCCCAGACATGAGGTTTGCTTGACCCCGAACCCTTCTGGTCGGTTTCGCAACGCGAAGCTGAGGAATGTCCCACCAACGATGATCCGGAACACGTCCGCAGAGCCGGGAGCCAAAAATCAAGTTGACACGAATCGGTCGTCGTGGGTCGAGGCTTGGTTCAAGCCTAACCTGTTGTCCAACTTAATAGCGTACTAAGCAGGTTGAGTGTGCCCTTTGATTCTTTCTAGGGGCTGCAAAGGAGCATGTGTCATGTGTTTGTTTCAGGGTTTCCTGCATTTCGTTCTGCCAGCTAACACCATCCAAATTTAGGCGAAATGCGTCTTTGACAGGGTGATGTGTGTTTTAGACGGACATGTCTTTTTTGAGGATACTCGTTTTTGGGTTGGTTTCAAATCAAGCCAAAAGGGAAATATGAAGTCCATGTGGGGGTCTGAACGACAAACCCGTTGAATCACCGTCTCGTGTGAATCGACTAAGGTGCGGCCTGCCAAGGGCATCCCTCGACAATTCCTACGGAAGGCATTGACGAAGCACGAGATGGAGCCCAGCGCAAGGGCTGGTTGCTCCATAACAATGGGTTTCTTTTGGTTGGTTGTTTGCTTGGTTGGCTCTTTTGGTTGGTTCTTTTGGTTGGTTCTTTTGGTTGGTTTGATTGGTTCGTTTGGTTGGTTGGTTTGGTTGGTTCGATTGGTTGGTTGGCTCGGTTAGTTCTTTTAATTATTGTTGCTTGGTGTTTTTGTGTCTTTTGATTTAGGTTGGTTGTTTGCTTGCTTGGTTTGGTTGGTTCGTTTGGTTGGTTGGTGCTTTTGGTTGGTTGGTTCGTTTGATTGGTTGGCTTGGTTTGTTCTTTTGGTTGGTTGTTTGCTTGGTTGGTTTTTGCAGCTGGTTGTTTGCTTGTTTCTTTGCTTGGCTGGTTTGGTTGGTTCGTTTAGTTGGTTCTTCTGGTTGGTTGTTTGCTTGGTTGGTTCTTTTGGTTGGTTTGGTTTGTTTGGTTGGTTTGGTTGGTTGGTTGGTTTGGTTGGTTGGCTTGGTTGGTTGGTTTGCCTTGGTTCGTTTGGTTGGTTTCTTTGGTTGGTTGGTTTGCTTTCTTGCTCCGTTGGTTTGGTTGGTTTGGTTGGCTTGGTTGGTCTGGTCATTTGGTGGGTTGGTTTGATTAGTTTCTTTGGTTGGTTTGGTTGGTAGGTTGGTTTGGTTGGGTGGTTGGTTGCGTTGGTTGGTTGGTTGGGTGGTTGGTTGCGTTGGTTGGTTGGTTGGTTGGTTGGTTAGTTTGGGTTCTTGGATGGGTTGCTTTACTGGTTTGGTTGGTTGGTTTGGTTTGGTTGGTTTGGTTGGTTGGTTGGTTTCGTTTTTAGTGCTGCACAAGATTGGCTTTGAGAGTGTTTGATGGGCCGGTTGCCCAATTGCCCAAATTTGAAACAGGAAGCATCAAAGTTTGGGCTCGCCCTATCATTAAATGTTGCCAGAGGCCCTTGGCGTTTGGACGGTCCCAACCTGGAAAGCTTGAACACATCGCCCGGGAGGTTTTGTCAGTTAGAAGGGGATGGGAAGTGTTTGCTAGCCACTTTTTTTGAACCTTGCCACTGCACTGGAATCTGCATCGGTCAGCGAATAGAAGCCATCATTTGGAAGCCCGCTTCTTCAGGTGTTGGGGTCAACCGTTTGTCTCAAGAGAAACCTCGCATTTCACAACCACATCCGGGATCGCCAAGAACAAATGGGTGTATACACATACCAAAGCCTCACAACGGTACGTACATAGGAGGGATATGCCAAAGGTTGGAATACCCTGGCTTAGGGGGGTCCGCCTGATGTTCAACCATTAATTGTTTGAACCATCCGTGTTCCCCGCAAAGAATGAGAAACCAACCATTAGATTCTAAGCAAACCATCTTCAATTTGTGATTTCGAAAGCCAAAAGGGGGTGAGCCCTCATTTATCGTTCAGAGATTCAGGCAGGCATCTTTCGTTCAAAGCAGAACATATCTTCTGAG